>JAPEBW010000252.1:0-69036 GCA_027405785.1 Ophiocordyceps robertsii
GTTAGGATATCCCGCAGAAATCCTTAAAAATCCCTTAAAGATACTAGCGGAATCCGCTTAATAGTTTTTATAGTATCTTTTATAGTTAAAGATATCGTAAACTATAGTTAGGTAGGCTCTTAACCCTCCGTAGTTATATCTTAAAAACCTTAGCGGGGTCTGACCGGTAATATTTATCGTATCTCTTTAAGCGAGCCTTTATAGTACGTGCTTTAAGCGTTTTTATTATAGGGTTTTATAAGGCTTCCTTAAGAGTAAAGTAAGGAGTTTAAGCATAGCTATTTAAATTTTATAATAACTCCCTTAAGTAAAAAAGAAAAGCTAACGTCCTTATTAGTTTAAAGTAAGGATAAGGTAAAGGGGGTACTAAGTAATAGCTTTATAGTAGCGTCTTTACGCTATATTAATAATATACTATCCTTATCCTTTTAATAGTTTTTTCGGCCTATCCGGCTAATAGTAGCTAAGTAGCTTAAGATAGTTAATAAGCGGCTTTATTATAAATCCTTACTTTATATTTAGTCGTATAGCTTTATTTTTATTAAGGCGATTAGTGCGTTTAGTTAAAACTTATAGTAAAGTTTTTTTAACTCTCCTTTAAAGCGTATATTTAGGCCCTTACTAAGTAGTAAGGAGTCTCCGCGCTAAGGAGTGCTTAAGTTTCTTAGCGGGATATATTATAAAAGATTAGCTTTATTTAAGCCTTATCTTATATTATTATCTTACTTATCTTTCTTACGCCGTTTTTAATCCTCCGCTAAGTCTCCCGTTTTACTTACTAGCCTTATAGGCCGCTTATTAGCGAGATATTATATCTTACTTACTACCGCTATTATAGTTATCCCCCGCTCTCCGTTACCGGGCTTTTTAACTTATTATCCTTTTTATATAGCGCTACTACCTACGCCTTTCCGCTAACTAACGCGCGTTTAGCTACTAAGAAGGTATTAAGGTAAGAGTAAGCCGTCCTACTAATATTAATAAGTATAGTAAGTACTAAGGTATTAAATATCTATATTCCCGTCTAAAAGCGGGTAACGAGGTCCTTAATAGCCTTAGTGCTTAACTCCTCGCTCTTAAGGTTCTAAATATACTTAATAGTCTTAAAGAACCTTTATATAAAGGGGGCCTTAAAGGTAAGAATATAAAGCGCGTAGTTAGTGCGGCTAATAAGGTAGATATCGAAGCCTAAGAACTTTATTGCTTAAGTTAAAGTTAAGTTACGTTTAAACTCTTTGCGGGCCTATAAGTAAAACTTAGCATAGTTTATAGCTAGGCGGAAACTCCCGATTATTATAATCTCGTCGCTAAAGTATAAGCTTATAAAGCTAAGTCTATTAAGGATTATATCGGTTACTATTAGCGGCTTTTATAAGATCGGGCGGCGGAATATATCGCGAGGCTAGTTATCGCTATCTCCTTTAATTAAGGAGGGATAGCGGATAGACTATAGTAAGGCGCTCGTACGCCTTTATATAGCCGGGCTAAGTATAGCGGTAAGTAAGAAGAGCGTTTGCTAAGCTAGACTAAATAGGTCCTTAAGGCTTATTACTACTATAAGCTAAGAAGGGGATTTTATAGCATGGGCTAGACCGCGTGTAAAGCGAGATAGGGTTTTAGCTATAGTCGCTTAAAACGCTACTATAAACCCGGCTATAAACTAATTAAGCTAGGCCTTAGATATATAGTTAAGGATAGCGCGGATATCGTTTTAGTTATTTAGTTAAAGCGGGTTTCCGCTAGCTATAGCGGCTACTATAAATCTTAAGACTATAGCGAGGTAAGCTAACTTTAAAGCATTAAGCATTAGCTAGTTATTCCGCTAATAAAGATTTCTAGCTATACCTTAAAAAATATATAGGCGGTAAAGGCTTTTAGATAGTAAGAGCTAAGCGGGAGGTATAGCTAAGTTGCCGCAAAACCGGCTATTTAGACCTCGCTTTAGTATAAGGCCGGGAGGCGAGTCGTCTAAGTTAAGTATTTAAAGAAAGTAATATAAGCCGTCCTTTATAGTGCCGTAGTTTAAGTTAAATCTATTAGCTTAAGCGCGGCTGCGGAAGGCGGTGTAGGTTTATATAAAAGCTTAAACCTAAAGGTTTTAACTCTTATTAAAGGACTTAAGGCTATAAAGGATAGCCGCCTCGTTTTTATAGAGCTTAAGAGCTTATTTATATCCTTCGTATTAAAAGTATAAGGGCTTATAGGAAAGCGGGCTAAAGAAATAGTTACGGAATAGCTAGTCTTAGCTATAAGAGATATTAAACGATAAAAGGACTTAAAATAGGAGTATAAGGATCGTAGGCTTAAGGTAAAGAAAGTTATACATATAAGAGTAAGCGAGGTGCGGCGGGCTATAGCTAGCAGTAAAAGGAAATATAGTTATAAAAGGAAAAAAAGAAAGGAGAGAGGGCGGGCGGCGGAGAGAATTTAAATAAGTATGCTATAAAGCTAAAAAGGCCTTATTACTTAAGGTAAATAACGGTATATTATTATTAAAATAACTAATTACCTTAAGTATAGTAAGTTATAGTTTCTTATAACTTATAGTAGCTTTTAAGTTTTATGCTTAGGCTTAACCGCTTAATTCTCTTAGTTAAAGAGTTTCGTATTAAGTTATAAAGGCCGCGTATTATGCTTTTATCCGAACTACTTAAGTAGCTAACTCCTCTTATGCTTTTTTAAAGGCTTTTATAATCTTCGGCGAGAAGACCGCTTTTTCGTTTACTTATAAGTTATAGCTACTTAGCTAGCCTTTTTAAGCTATAAAGAACTCCTTCCTTAGCTTTCCGCCGCCTTTCTTTATTATACGGCTTTATAGGATTCGTTTTACTTCTTACTTATTTAAGTAAGGTATCTTTTTATCCTAAACTAGTCTTAAGTATATAGCTAGCTTATCCGCTAAGCATAGTTATACTACTAAAATAACTAAATAGATATTAAGGGACCTTTTTATATTTAGCCGGTATATAAGCTATCTTACTTTAGCGGTAACTTTAAACGGCCTAGTTCGTCTTTCTTAAAGCTTTATTAGTTTACTATCCGCGATATAGTAGCTTTTACCGAGCTATAGCTAGACTTAATTACTAAGCTTAAATTCTAGCGGGCGGTATTTCTTATTATATCTATCCTTTATAGCGGCTTAAGTATAAGCGATAACTAACTTAGCTTCTTCTTATAAGACCTCTTAGTTTTATAAGTATAAGTAGTTACTAAGAAACTAAAGGCCGTTATCTATTTTTATCCTTATAATAAGCTTACTAAGGGCCGTATAAATTACTAAAGAGAAGGAGTTATTAAGGCTAAACTAAAAGGCGATTAGCATATTAGTTTAGCGTAAGTCTAAGAAATTAGCGGTAAAGAATTATAGCGCGATTTTTATAGTTTAGTTTCGCCTTTTTAATAAGCCGTTAGTTTAAGGGTGCTAGGTAGTAAATATAAGAAGCTTCGATTTAAAGGCTTGCTATAAGGTCCGCTAAAATACTAAGGTAAACTTTACGTCTTAGTTAGAGATTATCCCCTTTAAAATCCCTTAGATAGCGCGGAGTAGTTTAGTATATAACGCTTATACTTAGTCTTCCGCTATAAATTAGTTATTGCTTAAGATAAGGAGATATATTTTTAAGAATTTATCTGTTATAGTTAGTAAGGTATTAAAGAAGTTCTTTATAAGATCTTTTTATAAGGATTGTTCGGCTTAGACTATTAAGAGCCTAGTAATAACGTCTATCGCTATTATATAGTATAAAACCGGCAAGCTTTAAATCGGGATAAGCTACCTTAGCGTTTTACCTTAGTTAGTTTAGTTATAGTAATAAGTATTATAGCCGTCTACGACCTCGTTTATATATTTACTAAGCCGTAGGATTAAGAAGCTTTTAGATAGGTCTTATTATATATAGGTACGGCTAGTATAAAAGTATTTAGTATAGGCGTTTTCGACGATCTCCTTAGCGTAAGTCTTAAGGATATATAGTCTCCGGCGTTCGTTATTCTCTATAAAGTATAGTAACCCTTACGACTAAAGGAATAAAAGTCCGGGGACCTTATCTTTATCGCCAAGCTGCGCTATGATTTTTACTTACTATATATCTTCTATATATCCGTTAATTATTTTCTAGCGGAGCGGTAATTCGATTAATGCTTCTATATAAAAGAATATATAGTTTATTATCTCGTCTTCCTAAATATATTTTAATTCCCTTTTTTAGTTTAAGGATACCGGCCTATTATCTTAATACGGTAAACGTAAGAGCGCGTTTAGCATAACGTTTTTAACGCTTAAGATATAGTATACCTTAAGCGGGAATTAGCTTAAGTATTAAGATATAAGGACTAGCTTATCGTTAGATTTTATACTAATAAAAAATAGGGATTTCTAGTATACGATTTTATAGGTGCTTATATAGTTAGTAAAGACGACTACTTATAGCGTTCTTATAAATAGTACTATAGTGCGTAGCTTATATACTGCTTATACTAAGCCGGCTACTTTAAGTTCCGTAAGCTAGTATTAAGGTTCTCCGCTTTAAAGGGCGCGGCTTAAGTAAACGATAAGCTAAACCTTAGTCTAAGCTAGTAGCGTTTTTCTATCTTATTCCGTGCCTTCTTTTAAGTAAAAAGCTATAGCTACTACTCTATATTCTTAGGATATATCGATTTAGATAAATAGTTATTAAGCGGGGTCGATATAGTAAATCGTTTAAAGCTTAGTAAGTTTCTTAATTAAAATCGTAAAGGCCTTTTCTTTTTCCGGAGTAGGCTAGAAAGCGGCTTTCGCGGTGTATTAAGCCCGTCCTTAGCCCTTTAAAGGCACTCCTTCTTCCTATCTTACCCGGAGTAGCTCCGTCTTTTATTTTTATAGAATATCGACTTCCTTAGCGAAATATAAGACCGTATAGCGTAGCTACTTAGTAAAGCCGATCTATTTCTTAAGCTATTAAAGGTTCTTTAAAAACGCGATATCCCTTAAGGCTTATACGCGTTTGTCTATATTTATTAAGCTAATAGCGTCTACCTAAAATCTAAGGAGCTATACGGATAGGTATACTAAGAAGGACTTTAGTCCGGATAAGGTAATATTATAGTCGTAAAAGGCGCGGAATACGGCTTTTAAATATTAAAGGTGTTCTTCGGCCGTATTTAAGTAAATAATAATATTGTTAATATAAGCCGCTACGTATTCTTAGTATCTATAGAGGATGTTATCGATAAACTTTTAAACGTATGCCGGGGAGTTTTTAAAGCCTATAAGTATTATTAATAATCTTTTTAGCCCGCGATAGCTTATAACTATAAACCTTTCCCGGTAGTCTTAGTAGACTAAGAACTAGTAGAAAAACGATTATACGTTTACTATATTAATAAACTTCTTTCCTTTAAGGCGTTTAATTATATCGCTTTAAAGGGGCATTAAGTAAGCGTTTAAGGTAATAGTAGCGTTAATCCCTTATAAGTTTATAACTACTTATCCTTTCTCCTTTCCGTTTACCGTCTTTTATACTACGAATACTAGCGCCGCGAACGGGGTTAGCCCGTAAACTCGTTTTAATTAGCTTTATATAGTTAGCTAGCCGAATATCGTATTTACTACCTTCTTATCTTTATCGCTTAATAGGTATAATCTTAATATAACTTATTAGTATTGCTATCCTTTTACTAAAAGAATGCGTATATATTTAGATTCGTTTATATATACTACTCCCTTATCTTTTTAAAGGCGGGGAAACGATTAAAGGATATCTTAGACTTTTAATACGTATTTTAGGTCTTTAGCGTAGATTTAGACGCCTTTATCGGTAGTAAGTTCGGGTAAGTCCTTAGTTCGGCCGATTCTAAGTTTATAGTTTATAGTAAGATCTTTTTATAAGAAGTCCTCGGCGGGGTCTATTTTATCCGGATTTTCCATAAGGGCTTCCGCTAAGGAAGTAGTGGCGTCGACCTCCTTATATAGCTAGAACTGCTTATCGAGGTCCGTGATTGTCCTTACCTTTTAGCCTTAGCGGAGTATTAATAGTTCCTTAAAATAGTTTATCGCTATAAAGCTCGTATAATTCTATATTATTATCCGGGCGAGCTTAGGGTTATTAAGGAAAAATATTATATTACGCCTTAATAGCGGCGCCTAGACCTATATAGGTAAGGCGTAGCTAGAACTAGCGAGAATTATTATAGTGATTAAGTAGATTACCCGTTTATATATTGCTAGTCTTAGCTAGACTATCTTAACTTCGGCTTTAATCCCTTTATAGGCCCCGATCTATAAGACCGATATAAAGTTAATAAGGTCCCTTAAGTAAGGAACTAAAAAGTCTTAGCTAAGCAATATATTAGCCGCTAAGCGTTTTACTATTTAAGCGCTAATCCTTACCTTTACGACCGCGAGGCTACTATCTAGCCTTCTTAGTATATAAGCGGTGAATTCCGCTTATCTAATAGTAGCTATTCTTCTTACTCCTTAGATAGGAATTTATTAAGAGGAGTTTATAGTTACGTCTTAAAAGGTCTTTACTAAGTTAGCTTAAATAAGGCTTCGGTCTGCCCCGGTGTTTATATAGGCTTTAATACTTATCTTAGGCCTTTCTTTTCCGTAAACTAGTAAGCGTGCGTAGGTAAATTATAACGGCTTATCGGGGTTTAATAGCTAAACGTTAAGGGAAGCTTTAATTATCTAAACGCTTTATAGCTTCCGAATAACTGCTTGCTATACTAAGCTACGTCTTTATATAGTAACGTCTTAGCTAAGGTTAAAGGGGTGTTTATCTTTAATATATTAATAGAGCTTATTCTTTAAGGGGAATGCTTCGCTATAAAATCCGTATACTTTATCGGCCTCCTATACTAAGTCTGCTATAGTATAGATTGCGGTTTCCTTTAAGCTTTCGTCGGTATCCGACTAGGCTCCTTTTATATTATACTCTTTATCCTTTAAGTAGTTATCGGTCTTTACTATAGTTCCTTCCTTAGTCGCGGGGTATACTTATTTTAGCTTTAGCGTTAATAAGCGTATAGTCCTAAAGGTCCCTTTTTTCTTAAGCCGGAGGACCTCGACTTATATTCTTAACTATTTAAGCGGGTTTCTTCCTTAACTTAGCGAGCGCTATAAGGCTTAAGGTATATCTATTCTTACCGGGCGGTCTAAAAACGTAACCCTTAGTCCTAGCGAGCCCTTAATAGATAGCTAAGGCGTCCTAGACTATCTTTTAAGTACGTACGGGGTATAGCTAGTTAGCCCTCGCTTTTTTATAAGTTAAACCTATTTCTTTCGCGCTAGTAAGTGCTTTTAAGATCCTTAAGTATATTTAACTTATAGCTAAGGAAGAATTTCCTCGTATTCGTTAATTTATTTATTAATATCCTTATTCCTTATTAAGCATCGTAAGGATTTTTATAAGTAGATATCTAGCTTTTAGTAGATTATTATAGTTAGGTAGTCTAGCTAGTAAAGCGCGGCCTTAGCTTTACGTTATAAGCGCGATATCTAAGACTTAAAGTCGGATCTTACTACTATATCTTTAATAATAAAGTGCTTTTTATTAAGTGCCTATATTATTATATTTAAGCGGATTCCGAACCGTTTTTATAAGGCGGATATTTATTAGCTTAATCCGATACTAAGCTCGCTAAGTTCTTTTTATTATAGTTCTAAGAGGTCCTTAGAATACTATTCCGCCGTACTTCCTTAAAGGAAAGAGGGCAATTAAATAGCTAATTCGTCTATATAGGCCTCGCTTTTACTAGCGTTTTAGCGGATAGAGTTAATAAAATAGTCTACTCCTCGAAACGTACTAGCCTTATCGTCTTCTTAGACTTTATTAAAGGATGCTTTTAAAGGTCTTAATAGGTTAAATCTCCTTATATCCTTAGCTTATAGTTAAGGTTTTTCCCGGGGCTTAGTAAGCGCGTCTTCTTTTCTTAATACTTAAAGGAGACTAAGGAATTATTCGTTCGATATTGCTACTATTCCTACTAAGGGGCTTAAGGCTATACTTAGTCTTAATATCTACGCGCTTAGTATAAATAGGTTTAGCCCGCTAAGGGTATCGCTTACCGCGTCCTTATCGCTTATTATTAAGGTCTTAGTTTTAATACTCTTACTAGGTGCTTAACCTTCCGTTTTATACGCGTCCCGGAATCCGGTGCGCTATAAGGCCCCCGGCGTAGGAGGCTCGTTTTTATTAATCGAGAGTCCCGAAAATGCCTTAGTTAGCGCGGCTATAGCAGACGAGGCTAAATAGTAATACTAAACTAAGAAACTACTAAGTATCCTTTAAAGCGGATTTCCGGTTAAGGCCCTTAAGCTAAACTCTATTAGTAATACGCAGTAGAAATATCCGCTAGGCTTATCGTCTTAAGGAAAGAGTAACTTTATTGCGGGCTTAATCCGGAGGGTATTTAATAAGCGGGGAGCCGGATAGTTTTAAGGTCGGCTTATCTTTACTTTTTCTATTTAGAGGATAATCGATCCGTCTAGGTAATACCGAATTTAGTTTACTTAGTTATATAGATTTTATCGTTTTATAGTCTATCCTTTATTAGTATTTTAAAAGCGGATTGCTTTTTAAAGAGTAATAGTCTTAGCTTAGCTAAGCGGGACTCGTTTTATATTCTATCTAGCTCCGTAGGCTATCGCGGTATAGTACCTTAAAAAGGGGTAAGGGAGATTATTAAACCGGTATGCCCGGTAGGCCGCGGCCTCTTTTACTCTTATGCCTTACTCGTCTTAAAGTTCTATTATAAGCGCGTTAAGGAAAAGGTGCTTATTATTAAGGTTAGACTTAAAGGCTAATAGGAGCTTCTTACTAAAGAAAATATTATTTAGTATCTAACTTCTTATAAAATAAGTACTTAATTATGCGATATAGTCGCTCTTAGCTTAGCGGATATCCGAGGGATTTCCGTTTAAATAAGTAGGAATTGCTACTATTTACTACGCCTTATAGTATAAGGATAGGGGGATAAGGCGTAAACTAATTACCGCTAGTTAAGGCCGGTACTATAAACTAATTACCGCTAGTTAAGGCCGGTATTACGGACTAATTACTGCTAGTTAGGCTAGTATAATAAACTAATTACTATATATAATCGTATATAGGGGTTTAGAAATAGTAAAAAGCTTATTTATTCTTAAAGGTATAGCTAGCTACTTTATACTTAGTCCTTTAAGCTACTTTTAAGGATCTTTAACTATATTATCTATAGTACGTAAAATAAACTGTAGATATCCTTATAAAATCGCTTAATAAACTAAGTATAAGCCCGGTTAAAAATACTATAGACTATAGTTGGGGAAATCCCTTAAATATCCTTAGATATCCCTTAAAAATCGCGATAAGGTTTATCCTATGTTTTTTAAGGTGCTTCTATAGTTAAAAACGGGTCGAACTATAGTTAGGATATCCCGCGGAAATCCTTAGAAATCCCCTAAAGATACCGGCGGAATCCGCTTAATAGTTTCTACGGTATCTCCCTTAGTTAAAGACGTCGTAAATTATAGTTAGGTAAGCTCCTAACCCTTTATAGTTATATCCCGGAAACCTTAGCGGGGTCCGACCGGTAATATTCGTTATATCTCCTCGGGCGAACCTTCGTAGTACGTGCTCCGGGCGTTCTTATCGCGGGGTTCCGTAAGGCTTCCTTAAGAGTAAAGTAAGGAGTCCGGGCATAGCCGTTTAGATTCCGTAACATAATACTTATATTAAGGTTTTTAACTTTTCTTTAAAGTATATATTAAGCACTTATTAAGTAATAAAAAGTCTTTATATTAAGGAATATTTAATTTCCTTAGCGGGATATGTTATAAAAAACTAGCTTTATTTAAGCCTTATCTTATATTATTATCTTACTTACTTTTTACGCTGTTTTTTAATCCTCCGCTAAATTTCTTATACTACTTACTAGCTTTATAAGCCGCTTATAAGTAAGATATTATATCTTACTTACTGCCGCTATTATAGCTATCCCTTGCTTTTTATTACTAAGCTTTTTAACTTATTACCTTTTTTATATAATATTACTACTTATACCTTTTCGCCGATTAATATACGTTTAGCTACTAAGAAGGTATTAAAGTAAAGGTAAGCTATCTTATTAATATTAATAAGTATAGTTAGTATTAAGGTATTAAATATCTATATTTCCGCTTAAAAGCGGGTAATAAAGTCCTTTATAGCTTTAGTGCTTAACTCCTTGCTCTTAAGGTTTTTAATATATTTTATAGTCTTAAAAAACCTTTTTAGAAAGAGGCCTTAAAAGTAAAAATATAAAGCATATAGTTAGTATAGCTAATAAGGTAGATATTAAAGCTTAAGAACTTTATCGCTTAAGTTATAGTTAAATCGCGTTTAAACTTTTTATAAGCCTATAAGTAAAACTTAGTATTGTTTATAGCTAAATAAAAACTTTTAATTATAATAATCTTATCGCTAAAGTATAGGCTTATTAAGCTAGGCTTATTTAGGATGATATTAATTATTATTAGCGGCTTTTATAAGATTAAGCGGCGGAATATATTATAAAGCTAGTTATCGCTATCTCTTTTAGTTAAGGAAAGATAGCGGATAAACTATAATAAGGCGCTTATATGCCTTTATATAGCCGGGCTAAGTATAGCGGTAAGGGGAAAGAGTGTTTATTAAGCGGGACTAAATAAGTCCTTAAGGCTTATAGTAGCTAAAGGCTAAAAAGAGGATTTTATAGCGCGGGCTAAACTATATATAAAGTAAGATAAGGTTGTAGCTATAATAGCTTAAGACGCCGCTATAAACCTAGTTATAAACTAATTAAGCTAAGCTTTAAATATATAGTTAAGGATAGTATAGATATCGTTTTAATCGTTTAGCTAAAGCGGGTTTTTACTAGCTATAGTAGCTACTATAAATCTTAAGTTTAAAGTAAGGTTAGCTAACTTAAAAGCGTTAAGTATAAGCTAGTTATTTTATTAATAAAGATTTCCGCTTAAATCTTAAAAAATATATAAGCGGCGGGGTCTTTTAAATAATAAAGGCTAAGTAAAACGTATAGCTAAGTTACTATAAAACCGGCTTTTTAAACTACGCTATAATATAAGGCTAAGAGGTAAGTTATTTAAGTTAAGTTTTTAAAGGGGATAGTATAAGCAATCCTTTATAGTACTATAATTTAAGTTAAATCTATTAGCTTAAGCGCGGTTATAAAAAGCGGTATAAGTTTATATAAAGGCTTAAACTTAAAGGTTTTAACTTTTATTAAAAGACTTAAAGCTTTAAAAAATAGCCGCCTTGTTTTTATAAAGCTTAAGCGCTTACTTAAATCCTTTATATTAAAAGCATAAAGGCTTATAAGAAAGTAAGCTAAAAACGTAATTATAAAATAGCTAGTCTTAGCTATAAGAAACGTTAAATAATAAAAGGACTTAAAATAAGAATATTAAGATTATAAGCTTAAGGTAAAGAAAGTTATATATATAAAAGTAAGTAAGGTATAGCGGGCTAAGGCTAGCGGTAAAAGGAAATATAGTTATAAAAAAAAGAAAAGAAAAAAAAAGTAAGCGGTAAAGAGAATTTAAAAAAGTATACTATAAAGCTAAAAAGGCCTTATTCTTTAAGGTAAATAGCAGTATATTATTATTAAAATAACTAATTACTTTAAGTATAATAAGTTATAGTTTTTTATAACTTATAGTAGCTTTTAAGTTTTATACTTAGGCCTAACCGCTTAAATCTCTTAGTTAAAAAGTTTTATATTAAGTTATAAAGGCTGTATATTATACTTTTATCTAAATTACTTAAGTAGCTAACTCTTTTTATGCTTTTTTAAAAGCTTTTACGATTTTTAGTAAGAAAACTACTTTTTTATTTACTTATAAGTTATAGCTATTTAGCTAGCTTTTTTAAGCTATAAAAACTCCTTTCTTAGCTTTCCGCCGCCTTTTTTTTATTATATAGCTTTATAAGATTCGTTTTACTTTTTACTTATTTAAGTAAGGTATCTTTTTATCTTAAACTAAGCTAAAGTATATAGCTAGCTTATTTACTAAGTATAGTTATACTATTAAAACGATTAAATAGATATTTAAAGACCTTTTTATTATTTAACCGGTATATAAGCTATTTTATCTTAGTAGTAACTTTAAATAGCTTAGTATATCTTTTTTAAAGCTTTACTAATCTACTATTTATAATATAGTAACCCTTACTAAGCTATAGCTAAACTTAATCGCTAGGCTTAAATTTTAGCGGGCGGTATTTCTTATTATATTTATCTTTTATAGCGGCTTAAGTATAATTAATAGCTAACTTAGCCTTTTTTTATAAGACCTCTTAAGTTTATAAGTATAAGTAGTAATTAAGGAACTAAAAGTTATTATTTAGTTTTATCTTTATAATAAGCTTGTTAAAAGCTATATAAATTATAAAAAATAAGGAATAATTAAGGTTAAACTAAAAGACAATTAGTATATTAGTTTAGTATAGGTCTAGGAAATTAGCGGTAAAGAATTATAGCGCAATGCGTATAGTTTAGTTTCGCTTTTTTAATAGGCCGTTAGTTTAAAGGTACTAAGTAATAAATATAAAAAGCTTTAATCTAAAAGCTTATTATAAAGTCTGCTAAAATATTAAAGTAAACTTTATATTTTAATTAAAGATTATCCCTTTTAAAATCCCTTAATTAGCGTAAAGTAGCTTAATATATAACGCTTATACTTAATCTTCCGCTATAAACTAATTATTACTTAAAATAAGGAGGTATATCTTTTAGAATTTATTAGTTATAGTTACTAAAGTATTAAAAAAGTTCTTTATAAGAGCTTTTTATAAAGGTTATTTAGCTTAAACTACTAAGAGCTTAATAATAAAGTTTATCGCTATTATATAGTATAATACTAGTAGGCTTTAAATTAAGATAAGCTATCTTAGCATCTTACTTTAATTAGTTTAGTTATAGTAATAAGTATTATAGCTATCTATAACCTTATTTATATATCTATTAAGCTAAAAGATTAAGAAGCTTTTAAAGAGATCTTACTATATATAAGTATAGCTAGTATAAGAATATTTAGCGTAAGTATTTTTAATGATCTCCTTAGTATAAGTCTTAAGAATATATAGTCTTTAGCGTTTATTATTTTTTATAAAGTATAGTAACCCTTATAATTAAAAGAATAAAAGTTTAAGGATACTATCTTTATCTTTAAGCTATATAATAATCTTTACTTACTATATATCTTTTATATATCTATCGATTATTTTTTTAGTAAAGCGGTAATTTAATCAATGCTTTTATCTAAAGGAATACGCGGTTTATTATCCTATCTTCTTAAATACGTTTAAATTCCCTTTTTAGTTTAAGGATACCGACTTATTATCTTAGTGCGGTAAATATAAAAAAGCGTTTAATATAACGTTTTTAACGCTTAAATATAGTATATTTTAAGCGGGAATAAGCTAAAG
Organism: Ophiocordyceps robertsii; assembly: GCA_027405785.1. Lineage (NCBI taxonomy): Eukaryota > Fungi > Ascomycota > Sordariomycetes > Hypocreales > Ophiocordycipitaceae > Ophiocordyceps > Ophiocordyceps robertsii. Next base: position 13,428 of record JAPEBW010000252.1, read on the forward strand.
TATTAAGATATAAAGACTAGCTTATTATTAGATTTTATATTAATAAAAATAAGGATATTTAGTATATAATTTTATAGGTACTTATATAGTTAATAAAGACGATTACTTATAGCGTTTTTATAGATAGTATTATAGTATATAACTTATAGACTACTTATATTAAACCGGCTACTTTAAACTTTATAAGCTAGTAATAAGGCTTTTTACTTTAAAAAGCGCGGCTTAAGTAAACAATAAGCTAAACCTTAGTCCGGGCTAGTAGCGTTTCTTTTATTCTATTTCGTGCTTTTTTTTAAGTAAAAAGCTATAGCCGCTACTATATATTCTTAAGATATATCGATCTAAATAAATAGTTATTAAGCGGGGTTAAAGTAATAAATTGTTTAAAGCTTAATAAGCTTTTTAGTTAAATTTATAAAGGCCTTTTTTTCTAAAGTAAGCTAAAAAGCGGCTTTTGCGGTATATTAAGCCTATCCTTAGCCCTTAAAAAAGACTTCTTTTTCCTATCTTACTTAAAGTAGCTTTATTTTTTATTTTAATAAGATATTAACTTCCTTAGCGAAATATAAGATTATATAACGTAGCTACTTAATAAGGCCGATCTATTTCTTAAGCTATTAAAGGTTTTTTAAGAACGTAATATCTTTTAAAGCTTATATATATTTATTTATATTTATTAAGCTAATAGCGTTTACTTTTAATTTAAAGAGCTATATAGATAAGTCCGCTAAAAAAGACTTAAGTGTAGATAAGGTAACATTATAGTTATAAAAAGCGCGGAATACTACCTTTAAGTATTAAAGGTATTCTTTAGCTATATCTAAGTAAATAATAATATCGTTAATATAAGCTACTATATATTCTTAATATTTACAGAGGACGTTATCGATAAACCTTTAAATATATATTAAGGAGATTTTAAAGTCTATACGTAAAACTAATAATGTTTTTAGCCCGCAATAGCTTATAACTATAAACCTTTCTTAGTAGTCTTAATAAACTAAAAACTAATAAAAAAACGATTATACGTTTACTATATTAATAAACTTCTTTCCTTAAAGGCGTTTTATTATATCGCTTTAAAGGGGTATTAAGTTAGCGTTTAAGGCCGTAATAGCATTAATCCCTTATAAGTCTATAACTACTTATTCTTTTTCTTTTTTATTTACTATTTTTTATACTATAAATACCAGCGCTATAAATAAAGGTACCTTATAAACTTATTTAAATTATCTTTATTTAGTTAGTTAGCTAAATATCGTATTTACTACCTTCTTATTCTTATCGCTTAATAGGTATAATCTTAATATAACTTATTAATATTACTATCCTTTTACTAAAAGAATATATATATATTTAGATTTATTTATATATACTACTCCTTTATTTCTTTAAAGGCGGGGAAACGATTAAAGGATATCTTAAACCTTTAATATATATTTTAAGTCTTTAGTATAAATCTAAATACTTTTATTAATAATAAGTTTAAGTAGGTTTTTAGTTTAGCCGATTTTAAGCTTATAGTATATTATAAAATTCTTTTATAAAAAGTCTTTAGCGGGGTTTATCTTATTTAGAATTTCTACAAGAACTTTTACTAAAAAAGTAGTAGCATTAACCTTCTTATATAGCTAAAACTACTTATTAAGGTTTATAATTATCCTTACCTTTTAGCCTTAGCGGAGTATTAACAGTTCCTTTAAATAGTTTATCGCTATAAAGCTTTTATAATCCTATATTATTATTTAAGTAACCCTTATAGTATAGTAGTTATATGCTTAAGAAGCATACCGGCTATAACGCTAAGGTTAGTTTAAATCCGGCTAAGGGCATAGCCTTTTTAGCTAAACTAGCAGACTACGCCGACTTACTATAAAATTAGCGAATTAGCGCTTTTAAAAGCGCTTATAAATTTATTAGTAGCTTAGCCCCGCTATAAGTAGGCCCGCCCGGGCTTAGTCCTACCTAAACGCAACGACGACTTGCTAAGGGCGCGACCTTTAGCCCCGGTCTAGTCCCCGACTAGGATAATAAAAAACCTATACCGGATAACTAGCAATTCCGATATTAATAACGCGGCGCGGTGCCGATGCGATAACTTAGTAAGGGCCTTTCGGGACTTAGTAAACCCCGAAGCGCCCCCGGCCTAACTAAAGGCCGGTAAAATCATATAGCCCGCTAAGCCTCGCGGCGGTATAAAAACAAAGCGATAACCTAGAATACGCATTTCGGCGGATAATTAAATACCCTATAGAAAAATTCTATCGATTAATAGTAACCGAGAGATACGTTAATTACTTACTATAAAGTTGTTATCGCTTCGTAGTAAGCTTATAGTAGTTCGAGCTAATTAACCGACTAACCCGTATATAGCCGGCGCCCCCCTTTCCGTATATTTAGTTATAAGGGCTAATATAGTAAGACTTAGAGCGAAAGAATAGCGGAGGGTTTTTCCTTAAGCACTCCGGTTTCCCTTTATATAAAAACCGAGCGATAGCTTAAAAACCTATAAATAAGTCCTTAGCGTAAACTTAATAATAATAATAATATCGTTTAAGTAAGCTTAAGGCTATTAAGGAAGAATATTATATTACGCTTTTATAGTAGCGCTTAGACCTAAATAAGTAAGGCGTAGCTAAAACTAGCTAAAATCGTTATAATAACTAAGTAAATTACTTATTTATATATTACTAGTCTTAGCTAAATTAGCTTAACTTTAGCTTGAATCCCTTTATAAGCTTTAATCTATAAAACTAATATAAAGTTAATAAGGTCCTCTTAATAAAAAACTAAAAAATTATAGCTAAGTAATATAATAGCTGCTAAGCGTTTTACTATTTAAGCGCTAATCCTTACCTTTATAACTATAAGGCTACTATCTAGCCTTTTTAGTATATACGTAATAAATTTTACTTATTTTATAGTAGCCGTCCTTTTTACTCTTAAAATAAGAATTTATTAAAAGGAGTTTATAATTATATCTTAAAAAGTCTTTCTTAAGTTAGCTTAAATAAAGCTTTAGTCTACCTTATTATCTATATAAGCTTTAATACTTATCTTAAGCCTTTTTTTTATAGATTAGTAAGTATATATAGGTAAATTATAATAGCTTATTAAGGCTTAATAGTTAAATATTAAAAGAAGCCTTAACTATATAAACGCTTTATAGCTTCTAAATAACTACTTACTATACTAAGCTATATCTTTATATAGCAATATCTTAGCTAAGGTTAAGGGGGTATTTATCTTTAATATATTAATAAAGCTTATTCTTTAAAGGAAATACTTTACTATAAAATCTATATACTTTATCGGCCTTTTAAACTAAGTTTATTATAATATAGATTGCGGTTTCCTTTAAGGTTTTATTAATATCTTTTTAAGCTCTTTTTATATTATACTCTTTATCTTTTAAATAGTTATTAATCTTTATTATAGGTTTTTCCTTAGTTATAAGGTATACCCGCTTTAGCTTTAGCGTTAGTAAGCGTATAGTCTTAAAGGTTCTTTTTTTTAAGCTAAAGGACTTTAACTTATATCCTTAAGTATTTAGATAGGTTTCTCCTTTAACTTAGCGAACGCTATAAGGCTTATAGTATATCCGCTTTAACTAAGTAGTCTAAAAATATAACCTATAGCCTTAATAAGCCCTTAATAGATAGCTAAGGCATTTTAAACTATCCTTTAAGTATATATAAAGTATAGCTAATTAGCCCTTACGTTTTTATAGGTTAAACCTATTTCTTTCGCGCTAATAAAGGCTTTTAAGATCCTTAAGTATATTTAACTTATAGCTAAAGAAGAATTTCCTTATATTCGTTAATCTATTTATTAATATCTTTATTTCTTACTAAACGTTATAAGGAATTTTATAGATAAATATCTAGCTTTTAGTAAATTATTATAATTAAGTAGTTTAGCTAATAAAGCGCGGCCTTAGCTTTATATTATAAGCGTAATATCTAAGACTTAAAGTCGGACTTTATTACTATTTATTTAATAGTAAAGTGCTTTTTATTAAGTGCTTATATTGCTATATTTAAGCGGATTTTAAACCGTTCTTATAAAATAAAGTTCTCTTAGCTTAGTTTAATACTAAGCTTACTAAGTTCTTTTTATTATAGTTTTAAAAGGTCTTTAAAATACTATTCCGCCGTACTTCCTTAAATAAAAAAGGGCAATTAAATTACTAATTTATCTATAAGGCCTTACCGCTATTAGCGTTTTAGTAAATAAAGTTAATAAAATAGTTTATTCCTTAAAACGTATTAGCTTTATTATTTTCTTAAATTTTGTTAAAAATACTTTAAGCGGTCTTAATAAGTTAAATCTCCTTATATCCTTAGCTTATAATTAAGGTTTTTCTTAAAGCTTAGTTAGCTCGTTTTCTTTTCTTAGTACTTAAAAAGGACTAAGAAATTATTCGTTTAATATTACTATTATTCTTATTAAGGGGCTTAAAGCTATATTTAGTCTTAGTATCTTTACACTAAGTATAAATAGGTTTAGCTTATTAAGAGTATCGCTTACTGCGTTTTTACCGCTTATTATTAAGGTTTTAATCTTAATACTTTTATTAAGCGCTTAACTCTTTATATTATATACGTCTTAAAATCTAGTATACTATAAGGCCTTAAGTATAAAAGGCTCGATTTTATTAATTAAAAGTCTTAAAAATGCTTTAATTAGCGCGGTTATTGCGGATAAGGCTAAATAATAATACTAAACTAAGAAACTACTAAGTATCCTTTAAGGCGGATTTCCAGTTTAGGCCTATAAACTAAACTTTATTAATAGTATATAGTAAAAATATCCGCTAAGCTTATTATCTTAAAGAAAGAGTAACTTTATTATAAGCTTAATCCGGAGGGTATTTAGTAAGTAAGAAGCTAAACGGTTTTAAGGTTAACTTATCCTTACTTCTTTTATTTAAAAGATAATTAATATATTTAAGTAATACTAAATTTAGTTTACTTAGTTATATAGGTCTTATTATTTTATAGTTTATCTTTTATTAGTATTTTAAAGGCGGATTGCCTTTTAAAGGGCGGTAGTCTTAGCTTAACTAAGCAGGACTCGTTTTATATCTTATTTAGCGTTATAAGCTATTATAGTATAATACCTTAAAAAAAGGTAAGAGAGATTATTAAACCGGTATACTTAATAAGCCGCGGCCTTTTCCGCTTTTATAGCCTACTTATCTTAAAGTTTTATTATAAGCATAGTAAGAAAAAAGTGCTTATTATTAAGGTTAAACTTAAAGGCTAATAAAAGCTTCTTATTAAAGAAAATATTGTTTAGTATTTAACTTCTTATAAGATAAGTACTTAATTATATAATATAGTTACTTTTAGCTTAATAAATATTTAAAGGATTTCTATTTAAATTAGTAAGAATTACTATTATTAGCTATGCTTTATAGTATAAAGATAAAAGGATAAGGTATAGATTAATTACTATTTATTAAAGCCGGTATTATAAACTAATTACCGCTAGTTAAGGCTAGTACTACGGACGAATTACCGCTAATTAAGCTAGTATAATAAACTAATTACTATATATAAACGTATAACCGGGTTTAAAAATAATTAAAAGCTTATCTTCTTTTAAGTTATAGCTAGCTACTTTATACTTAATTCTTTAAGTTAATTTTAAAGATCTTTAACTATATTATCTTTTTATTTATCGTTAGTATATATATATACCGTGAATATTCTTTTAGAATTACTTAATAAACTAAGTATAAGCCCGGTTAAAAATACTATAAACTATAATCGGGGAAATCCTTTAAATATCCTGAAATATTACTTAAAAATCGCGGGAAAGTCTATCCTATATCTTTTAAGGTGCTTTTATAGTTAAAAACGGGTTAAACTATAGTTAAGATATCTTATAGAAATCCTTAGTTATTCTTAAAAGATATTAGCGGAATCCGCTTAATAGTTTTTATAGTATTTTATATAATTAATAATATCGTAAACTATAGTTAAATAAGCTCTTAAGCTTTTATAGTTATATCTTAAAAACCTTAGTAAGGTCTAACTAGTAATATTTATCGGTTTTCTTTAAGCGAGCTTTTATAGTATCTGCTTTAAGCGCTCTTATTATAAGGTTTTATAAGGCTCTTTAAAAGTTAAGTAAGGAGTTTAAGCATAGCTGTTTAGATTTTATAATAATTCGTATATGCTATAGCTATAGCTAAAACGGCCCCTTTTATTATATTATAAGTACTTATATAAGCATACTTATTAAAAAACTTATTTATTTTTAATTACGGATTAAATAAGTATATTTATATTAAGACCGCTTTTTAAATTATATATTATTATAAGCCTTAGCTTTAGTAAGCTACGAAAAGTCTTAATTCCTTAGATATAGCACTATCTTTTTATTAATTTCAACCGGATTATTTTAGTTAAATAACGTTGCTTTTATACCGACTTTTTATATAAGCGTTACTATTTTACTAAGATTATAATAAGTAAAAATCTACTAAAATACTTAGAGAAGTAATATTCTTACTACTACTAAGAAAGTCTATAAAACATAAGTTTTATATAATTAATACGTTATTAAATATAATAAAATTAAAGCAGCTTTTTTTTTACTTTAATTTATTTTTTATTTTTTTTACCTTCTTCTTAAACGGAAAAAAAGAAAGAACTTACTATAACTACGTCTTCTTTTTCCTTTTAGCTTTAGTATAAAAGATTAAAGCACCTTAATATTTAAGTCTTTAACTTATAAGGTTATAAGGACTTAAGTTATAGCTTAAGCCTTATTATATAAAAAGGGCTAAGTCCGTATATATAAACATAGACCCGCTATATATAAGCAGGCTCTTTATAGCTTGTAATTATAATACTATAAATAGCACTTATATACTAGCCTTTACTTACTTTATAATAGTATAACCTATTAATTATAGACTTATTTAATAGTATAATAGCAGGAGCTCCGCTTTAAGCGAAGCGGGACGACGCTACTATAAAGTTATTATAAAACGCCTTAAAGGCGTTAAAGGGTGCGTTAGCTAGCTAAAGGGATAACTTCCTTACTATATTAAAAGGGCCGATTATAAAGTCTATTTTAACCCTTATAGTATTTACCGCGCTAAGAACGGCGCTTATAGTTACTATAGTGCGGAAGCCGCTCTTATAGCTAATATAAGAAAAAAAGCTAGAGAGCTTTTACTTTTTCTTTAGCTAGCTATAAGCGAAATACTATATTAATAAGGAATACGGCCTTAATAGCGGCCGGAGCACTGTTTAATACGCGCTTTTATATACGCTACTAAAGTCTTAAATATAAAGAATCGCGGGCTTTTTAGAAAAGGGGGGCTATAATAGCTCTTAAGACCCTTAAAACCTTTTTTAGCACCTTACCTATACTTTTAGTAATATATAAAAATAAGAAAAGGCGTAAAATAAGCTACGCACCTTAAAATAAAAAGACGGATAGTCTTTTAAGAAGTTCCTCCTTAAGCTTAAACAGACTCCCTTTTTAGCGGCAGGTACTATAATATAAGAAAATAGCGCGAAGCTAATATAGCTACGGAACTTAATTACTTTAACGCTCCGCGAGCTACTTATCTTAATTATTATACCGTTTATATATAGTAAGTATATTAGCCGCTTTATAAAAGTAGCTAAAAGTTATAAATAAACGCCTTGCTTTTAAAAAATATAAAAGCGTACTTTATATAATAAGGATAAGGTTACCCCCCTCTTATATAACGCGCTTACTATTAACGTTAATAGTAATACTTTTATAACTATAATAAGGACTAACTATATAAAACGCTTAAAGAAAGTATTTATAACCTTAACTTCTTTTATACTAGCAGGCTAGTTCTTATAAAATCTAGATAGCTACGTCTAGACTTCTTACTTTACTTTAAAGGAGCCTTATAAATCCCTGCGATAAGAACGCTTAAAGCACGTATTATAAAAGCTTACTTAAGGAGCTATAATTAATATTATTAATTAAACCCCGCTAAGGTTTTTAAGATATAATTATAAAGGCTTAAGAGCCTATTTAACTATAATTTATAATATTTTTAATTATAAAAGATACTAAATAAACTACTAAGCGGATTCCGCTAATATCTTTAAGGGATATTTAGAGATTTCCGCGGGATATCTTAACTATTATTTAATCTATTTTAAACTATAAAAGTACCTTAAAGGATATAAGATAAACTTTACCGTGATTTTTAAGGGATATTTAAGGATATTTAAAGGATTTCCTTAATTATAGTTTATAGTATTTTAAACTAAGCTTATACTTAGTTTATTAAGTAATTTTAAAAGAATATTTATAGTTTATTTATATATTAACGATAATTAAAAGATAGTATAGTTTAAGATCTTTATAATTAGCTTAAAGAACTAAGTATAAAGTAACTAGCTATATATTTTAAAAAGGAATAAGCTTTTAACTATTTTTAAACCTTTATATATATTTATATATAGTAATTAGTCCGTTATACTAGCTTAATTAATAATAATAAGTTTATAATACTAGCTTTAACTAGTAGTAATTAGTTTATAGTACTAGCTTTAATTAGTAGTAATTAATATACGCCTTATCCCCTTATCTTTACGCTATAAAGCATAGTAAATAGTAGCAATTCCTACTTATTTAAACGGAAATCCTTTTAATATCTATTAAGCTAAGAGCGATTATATTATATAATTAAGTACTTATCTTATAAAAAGTTAGATATTAAACGATAATTTCGTTAATAAAAGGCTTTAATTAGCCTTTAAGTCTTACTTTAATAATTAACACCTTTTCCTTAATATACTTATAATAAAACTCCGAAATAAGGAGGCTATAAAAGCGGAAAAGGCTATAGCTTATTAAGTATACTAGTTAATAATCTTCTTTACCCTTTTTTAAGGTACTATACTATAATAGTCTATAAGGCTAAAGAGGATATAAAATAAGTCCCGCTTAACTAAGCTAAGACTACCGCCTTTAAAAAGCAATCTGCTTTTAAAATACTAATAAAGGATAAACTATAAAACGATAAAACCTATATAACTAAGTAAACTAAATTTAGTATTACTTAAATGGATTAATTATGCTTAAAATAAAAAAAGTAAGAATAAGCTAACTTTTAAACCCTTTAGCTCCTTACTTACTAAATACCTTTTAAATTAAGCTTATAATAAAGTTACTTTTTCTTTAAAATAATAAAGTTAGCGGATATTTTTACTATATATTACTAATAAAGTTTAGTTTAAGGGCCTTAACTAAAAATCCGCTTTAAAGAATAATAAGTAGTTTCTTAGTTTAATATTACTATTTAGTCTTATCCGCTATAGCCGCGCTAATTAAAGTATTTATAAGACTTTTAATTTATAAAAATAAGCCTCTTATACTTAAGGCCTTATAGTATACTAGATTCCGAGATATATATAAGATAAAAAGTTAAGCGCTTAGTAAGAGTATTAAGACTAAGACCTTAATAATAAGTAATAAAGATATAATAAGTAATACCCTTAATAATTTAAACTTATCTATACTTCGCGTATAGATATTAAGACTAAGTATAGCTTTAAGCCTTTTAGTAAGAATAGTAATAATATTAAATAAATAATTCCTTAGTCTCTTTAAAGTATTAAGAAAAGAAAACGCGCTTATTAAGCTTTACGAAAAACCTTAATTATAAGCTAAAGATATAAAGAGATTTAACCTATTAAAACTACTAAAAGTATCCTTTAATAAAGTCTAAGAAAATAATAAAGCTAGTATATTTTAAGGAGTAGACCGTTTTATTAACTTTATTTACTAAAATACTAATAAAAGCGAGGCTTATACTAATAAATTAGCTATTTAATTACCCTCTCTCTTTTAAGGAACTATAGCGGAATAGTATTTTAAAGGCCTCTGAAAACTATAATAAAAAGAACTTAGCGAGCCCGGTATCGGACTAAGCTAATAGATCTTTACCTTATAAAAACGGTTAAAAATCCGCTTAAATATAGCGATATAAGTACTTAATAAAAAGCACTTTATTATTAAAGATATAATAATAAGGTCTAACTTTAAGTCTTAAATATTACGCTTATAATATAAAGCTAAAGCCGCTTTTTATTAGCTAAACTACTTAACTATAATAATTTATTAAAAGCTAAAAACCTATTTATAAAGATCCTTATAACGTTTAAAAAGAAATAAGGATATGAATAGAAAGATTAATAAATATAAGGAAATTCTTTTTTAGCTATAAGTTAAATATACTTAAAGATCTTAAAAGGACTTATTAGTATAAAAAATATATGTCTAACCTATTAAAAGGCGAGGGCTAATTAAATATACTTTATATATACTTAAAGGATAGTCCGGGACGCCTTAGCTATTTATTAAGGGCTTACTAAGGCTGCGGGTTATACTTTTAGACCGTTTAATAAAGGCGGATATACTATAAGCCTTATAGCGCTTACTAAGTTTAAAGAGAAACTTATTTAAATAGCTAAGGATATAAGCTAAGGTCTTTTAGCTTTAAAAAGAAAAAACCTTTAAGACTATATACTTATTAAAGCTAAAGCTAAATGGGGTATACCTTATAATTAAGGAAGGAAGTATAGTAAAAACTAATAACTATTTAAAGGATAAAGATTTTAATATAAAAAGAGCTTAAACGGATACTAATAAAAGCTTAAAAGAAACGGTAATTTATATTATAATAGACTTAGTTTAAAAGGCCGATAAAGTATATAGATTTTATAGTAAAGCATTCCCCTTAAGAAATAAGCTTTATTAATACGTTAAAGATAAATACCCCCTTAACTTTAGCTAAAATATTATTATATAAAGAAATAGCTTAGTATAGTAAGTTGTTATTTAAAAGCTATAAAGCGTTTAGATAGTTAAGGCTTTTTTTAACGTTTAACTATTAAGTCTTAATAAGCTATTATAACTTACCTATATACGCTTATTAGTTTATAGAAAAAAGCTTAAGATAAGTATTAAAGCTTATATAAATATTAAAGCAAACTAAAGCTTTATTTAAGCTAACTTAATAAAGACCTTTTAAGATATAACTATAAACCTTTTTTAACGAATACTTATTTAAAAAGTAAAAAAGATAGCTACTATTAAATAAGTAGAATTTACTATATATATACTAAAAAGGCTAAATAGTAGCTTTATAGTTATAAAAGTAAGGATTAGCGCTAAAATAGTAAAACGCTTAGTAGCTAATATATTACTTAGCTAAGATTTTTTAGTTCTTTATTAAAGGGACTTTATTAACTTTATATTAATCTTATAAATTAAGGCTTATAAAAGGATCGAAGCTAAAGTAAAGATAGTTTAGCTAAAACTAATAATATATAAAAAGGTAATTTACTTAATTACTATAATAGTTTTAGCTAGTTTTAGCTATGCTTTACTTATATAAGTCTAAGCGCCGCTATTAAGGCGTAATATAATGTTTTTTCTTAATAACTTTAAGCTTACTTTAACGATAGTATAAGATTATAAGAGCGTTATAGCGATAAATTATTTTAAAGAACTATTAATACTCTGCTAAAGCTAAAAGGTAAGGATAATTATAGACCTCGATAAGTAGTTTAAGCTATATAAGGAGGTTAACGCTATTACTCTTATAGCGGAAGTCTTTATATAAAATCTAAATAAAATAAACCCTGCTAAGGACTTCTTATAAAAAGATCTTATAGTAAGCTATAAGCTTAAAATCGGCCGAACTAAGGACTTACTTAAACTTATTACTAATAAGGGCGTTTAGATCTATGCTAAAGACTTAAAATACGTATAAAAAGTTTAAGATATCCTTTAATCGTTTCCTTACTTTTTAAAGGATAAGAAAGTAATATATAAAGATAAATCTAAATATATACGCATTCCTTTAATTAAAGGATAGTAGTACTAATAAGTTATATTAAAATTATACCTATTAAGCGATAATTATAAGAAGGTAATAAATATAATATTTAGCTAGCTAACTAAAAAGATATAATGAAAATATATTTATAGGCTAACTTAATTTATAGCGCTAGTATTTATAGTATAGATAATAGTTAACTAAAAAGAAAAAGAATAGGTAATCGTAAACTTATAAAAGATTACCGCTATTATTACTTTAAACGCTTACTTAATACTTCTTTTAAGCGATATAATTAAACGCCTTTAAAGTAAGAAGTTTATTAATGCGGTAAATATATAATCCTTTTTTATTAGTTTCTAGTTTATTAAGACTACTAAGAAAAGTTTATAGTTATAAGCTATCGCGGGCTAAAAGAATTCTTAATAATACTTATAGGCTTTAAGAACTCCTTCGTATATATTTAAAGGTTTATTAATACGATCTTTTATAAATACTAAGAATATATAGCGGCTTATATTAATAATATTATTATTTACTTTAAGATAGCTAAAGAATACCTTTAATACTTATAGGTAGTATTCTATGCTTTTTATAATAAGAATATTACCTTATTTAAATTAAAGTCCTTCTTAGCGTACTTATTTATATAGCTCCTTAGATAATTTAAGTAAACGCTATTAGCTTAATAAATATAAATAAATATATATAAGCTTTAAAAGATATTCTCTTTTTAAAAAACCTTTAATAGCTTAAAAAATAAATCGGCCTTACTATTAAAGGTTAGAGGAGCAGCGAAATTGTGGAGAGGTTAGTAGATTACGTAGGGTTACGTAATAGAGGAGTCGATATTATATAAGGCAGGATTTAGCTAGAATTAATTAATAAAAAATTAAGTGCGTAAGTGCTTGTAGAATCTCTAGCTATTTAGTAGCGGGAGATTCGCCTTTTATAGACAAGTTTAAGGGAACGGAGTAACATATCCGGACCGGCCTTCGGGCGGTCTTAAAGCCCGAGAAATGTTGATTTTAAAGCATTTTACCCCGTAGCTAGATGTCCCTTCTTAATGCGGCAATTTATGTTTAAAGTTAGTTAAGGTTAGTTTAAGTTTAAGCGGATCCTTGTTTTATCTAGCCACCCTAACCTCCTTAGTTCCGTATATAACGTTATAAATATTGTATAAGGACGTAAGGACCTGGGAAAATAACGAGCCGAAGCTAGGCTATTTAATACGGGTTTTTATATAATTTATACACCCGCTTATACTTAGCTAATTAAGTAAGGATTAAATAGCTGATTTATTAAAGTAGTAAAATCACTCTCTTATAGCCTCTTTTAAAGAGTAGATTTATATAATCTTTACTAATTTATTAAAGTAGTATATATATAAGGTAAAGTCCTTAGTAATATAGGAAAACCTCTCTTATACCTAGGATATATAAAAAACCTTTCTTTTTAAGAAAAAACATCGTAAGGTATATACTTATAGAAAAACCTTATAGAAGGAAAAATCTATAGTTCTATTATCTAGGCGTAAATAGGTAGCCTAGTCTTTAGGGAAAATTAACAGTGATTTAAAAACCTAGTTCTTTTTAATCTTTATTTAGGAAACCTTAAAAAGGAAAAAACCTAGTAAAGGGAAAGGTATAGAAAGCAAAAAAATAACCTTTAACTACTCCTTTTATTTATAGGACTTCCTATACTAAGGATAATCCGGTCTTAAATTTATTAATTAAAGTAGGACTTAATTACTTAGTAAAGATATTAGCTATATTATCTTCTAATTTAATATAGAAGACCTTAATTTCTTTATTTCTTATATTTATTCCCGTATAGTGATATGCAGCACGTATATGTTTAGTAGGCTTATAGAATTTAGGATTTTCTGCTAATTTAATAGCAGCAGTATTATCTATTAAAATAGGGGGAATACTATTTAAGATCTTTATAGATAAATCTCTAGTAATTGTAGTAAAGAGACTATTTAAATATATAGCTTCTTTTGCAGCCTCCCTAACGCCTATATATTCTACCTCGCATGTAGAGAGAGCAACTGATTTTTACTTAGAATAAGCCTAACTTATAACATTGTTATATATATAAAAACAGTACCCTAAGACTAAGCAGGCGTTTATTAAATGTAAGGCCTAACTAGCATTAGTATAACCTTTTATATATAAAAAGTCTAAAGGAATATTATACGTATATTTAATCTTAAGGCTAGGGTATTTATTTAGATATTTCTAAATTGTATTTAAAGTCTTTATATGCGTATTGTCTAGTTTAGCAGCGGATCTCGCATAAGATATAACTAAATAAAGAATATCTAGCCTTATAAATAAAGCTAAAAATAATAAAGATCCTATTTCTTTTTAAAATTGTAATATTACCTCTTTTAAGGGTAATTCCTTAGCTTTTACTAGCTTAAATCCTACTATTACAAGCGTATTCGAAGTTCTTATAGCTTCTTTATTAAACTCCTTTATTTTATTTAAGGTATATTTTTCTTAGGATATATATAGCTCTTTTCTATCTCGGTTAATTTATATATTTAGACCTAAGAATTCTTTTATATCTCTTAGTATAGTAAAATCTAGGTATTTAGCTAATTCTTTAAATAGTCTTTTTTCTATTATAGCTTTCGAGGGCCTTATTATAAGAAAGTTATCTACGTAGATCGCTAGAGCAATTTTATAGCGTTTATTTATAAATACCCCCTCTTTTAGTAAAAGAGGGGAAAATCCGAGTTTACTTAGTATATCTTTTAAATAGGTATACTAAAGCTTTAGGCTTTATTTAAGACCGTATAGTGCTTTCTTTAGCTTTGCTTTTATTAAACCTTTATTATATAGGTCTATAAATTTCGATAGATTTATTCCTTTCTTTCCATAATAAGACCTTTTTTTAGAATAATAGTCTTATAAAGTATATTGTTCGTAGCCTAAAGAAAGATTAATATATACTTCCGAATCTATATTAGCGTAAACGAAGGCATTAGTTATATCTATTTACATAGCTTAATAATTATTTAAAACTGCTAGTCTAAGAAGAATTCCAGTAGATTCGGGTCTAGCCGTAGTTAAAAAGGTCTTTAGGTAATCTAAGCTGTATATCTGCTTAAATCCCTAAATTACGAAACGGGCTTTATATTTAATAATTTGATTTTAACTATCCTTCTTAATAGTATAGACCTAACGGCTACCTAAAGCCTCCTTATCGCTAAGGAGATAGGCGAACTCTTAAGTATTATATTTAATTAGTTATTTTATTTCCCCTAGCATAGCATTTTTCTAGCTAGCTAAATTAAGGCTCTTTATTGCCTGTTTATAGGTATTTAGCAAACCTTAATTCTTATCTTATTTTATTATAGCTAGAATATATTCTTTATAATCGCTATTTAAAAGCAAGTAAATATTAAGGTAATCTATATAGTTAGTATAGGACCCGTTAAGCTTCCTAGGTATTTCCACTACGATACGACTAGTAAGGCTAGGATCTTTATTTAGAGAACCTTCTTCTATAGAGGTAAAGGGAATTTCTCTAGTAATTTCCTTTTAAGGGTCTTCCTTTATAAGGCTATAGGCTTCTAGCCTATCTTTATTCTTTAGAATTATATTAAAATCGAAGTCTTTAATAGGACTAAAAGGGTTATTTATAAACCTATTTTCTAGTATAGTAATATCTCTAAAGACTATTAATGTTCTCTTAGAAAAATCCCAGACTTTATAAGCGTTTTTACTATAGCCTATAATAACTCCCTTAAAGGCTCTAGCTTCGAGCTTATTCTTAAGGTCCTTATTTTTATAATAAACAAGGGTTTTAAAGGTCTTTATTTTATTTAAGGTCTCGAAGGGTATTATTATATTATCCCTCTTTTCTATAGGGCTTTTAAAGCCTATAGCTAAATATAGAGATCTATTATATAAGTAAGTAGCTATTAAAACAGCTTCACCTTATAGATATTTAGGTAGTCTTGCTATATATAATAAAAAACGGACTTTTTTTTATATAGTGCGATTTATTCTCTTTATTTTACCGTTTAATTCCGGTGTTTTAAGAGGGCTAGAATTAAATAAGATACCGTTTTTTTACAGTGTGTTTTTATCTTATATATAAATTCCGTTATATTATCTAAAAATACTTCTCTAATCTTAGTTTTATCCGAGTTATTTATAACTCTATTTCTAAATTCTAGGAACCTTTCTATAGCTTCCCCCTTACTTCGAAGGAGGTATAAGTCTATAAAGTCGGGTTCCTATATCTAGGAAAGAGATATAGTAGTAATAATTATTATAAGTAGGCGTTTTAATAGGCCTTTAAATATCTAATACTCTTTTTTTAAGGTAGGAATAATTCTTATTCGAAGGTTGTTTACTTACCTTATTCGTAGCTTTTGCCTTTATGTAAATCTCGCAGTGTTTTATTTTATTCTCCTCTTTTAAAGGCATCTTTATATCTTTATTATACCTTTTTAATACTTCTAAAATAGCCCTATAATTTATATGCTTAAGGCGTAAATGCTAAGTATGAAAATCTATATCCTTTGCCTTTAAAGAAGTAATAAGAAGGGAATTCCTTTTTAGTAAAAGTTCTAAAAGAATATAATAAAGTTTATTTCTAAGATATCCCTTAGTAAGAATCTATGCTTTATTATTTAAAAGAAGGACTTTATCCTTGCTTATAGGGGTATAGGTACTCTTAAAATATAACTAGCTAATTATATTAACTCGAATTTTATATACATAAAAACAATCTCTAAGCGTATATCTTGCTTTAAAATGTGGGAATTTAAATACTAAATCCCCCTTTCCTTTTACTAATATAAAGGAAGCTTTTTATTAGCAGATCTTTGTTTTAATCTCTTTAAAGTTAATAAGGTGATTTTTATTTATAACTATATGCTTAATAGCACTAGTATTGTAAATAAAATTAAGAGTCCTTTTACTATATCTAGGAAATCCTCCTTCTTTTGCCTTTAATATTAATTCTCGGATCCGAGGGAATAAGGCTTTTAGAGGTCTTAAAAGAATATCTTTATTAGCTTTTAAATCTACTTTAAAAAGGGTTTCCTTTATAAAGGTTAAAATTACCTTTAGAGGGTTATTTAAGGCTACTCTAAGGGTAGGGGCTTAAGAAAGAGGAGAGGATAGCTAAGAAAGGTCGATAAGATTTATATCGAGGTCTATTTCGGTTAAATTTAGAACCTTATCTCCCTCTTCTCTTAATTCTACCTCTTTTACTCTTTTCTTTAATTTTTCTTTTTTAAAAGAAAAAGAAGAAGAGGAAGACTTTTTTAAGTTAGGTTTCTTCTTAGTTACCTTATTCGAATCGTCTATTTTCTTTCCTTTAAGCACTTAATAAAAAGGGGCTTTTTTAAGGTAAAGCCGGAAGCAATTAGCTACTAAGTGGCCTGGTTTTTTGCATTCTTTATAGTAAGAATTTAAGGAATTCCCCTGCTTTTTCTAAGGCTTCTTCTATAGTAAGAAAGCTTTCTTTAAAGAGTCCTTTATATCTTCTACTCTTCTAGCTTCGTTTAAAAGACTAGCTATAAGGGTCTCGAGAGAAAAGGCTATAGAATTATGCTTAAGGCTCTACGTAATATTAGTTATATAGCTTTTAAATTCCCTACTAAAGGAATTTAAAATCCATGCTATAAGAACCACTTCCGGAATATCTATTTCTCGAGATTTTAATTCCTTATAAACCTCTTTTACCTTATAAAGCTATTTCTCTAACTATAAGTTAAAAGGACTTAAGTTAAATAGCTGTTTTATAAGTAAATAATTCGACGAGAAATTCGAGGGATTATATAGCTTTTATAGCTCTTCCTAAGCATCTTTAGCAATAGTTACGTGCTTAATCTACATTAAGGGACCGTCTTTTAAGCGTAGGAAAATTAAAGTAAGAGCCTCTTTTATCTTAGCATAATTAGCTTGCTTTAAAGTAGCTATAAGCTTTTCTTTAATAAGAATTGCTTGTATTTTAGTAGTCTATAAGGTGTAATTTAAATTACCCTTTAACTTAGAAAACTCGTATCCTTTCTAGCTTACTATTTTATATATCTTTAGTAAGATAAAATAGGTAGGTAAAGAAAAGTTGATTTTTAACTTAAGAAGGGTCGAAAGATAAAAGAAGTCGGTGGGGATTAGTAAAGAAATTTCTAAGCAAAATCCTAAAGACGGAAGGAGTCTTAGCGGAAAAGAGGGATTTTCAAGAGAATCTTATATAGATAAGGGGATTTCTAGAAACTTTTCTAGAAAAGGAAAGAGATTAAAGGATTTAATCGAGGTTAAGATATCTTTAAGTGCAGATTCTAAAGGATTTAGTCGTTTAATTAACGTTAGATTTTAAGGAAGGTTAGATAGGTGATTTTTAAAAAAGGACGTATTTTCCTCGGATTTTTCCAAAGTTAGTTAAAGGAGTAATTAATTTCCCGGCGTAGTAAGCTAAGCCGGGCTTATAACCTATTAAAGGTTATAGCAGCAGCGAAATTGTAGGGTAATTAGGAGATCATGTAATATTACGTAATAGAGGAGTTAATGTTATATAAGGTGGGATTTAGCTAGAATTAGTTAATAAAGAATTAAGTGCGTAAGTGCTTATAGAATCTCTAGCTATCTAGTAGCGGGAGATTCGCCTTTTATAGACAAATATAAGGGAACGGAGTGACATATCCGGACCGGCCTTCGGGCGATCTTAGAGCCCGAGAAATTTTAACTTTAAAGCATTTTACCCCGTAGCTAGATGTCCCTTCCTTATACGGCAATTTATGTTTAAAGTTAGTTAAGGTTAGTTTAGGTCTAAGCGGATCTTTGTTTTATCTAGCTACCCTAACCTCCTTAGTTCCGTATATAACGTTATAGACATTATATAAGGACGTAAGGACCCGGAAAATAACGAGCCGAAGCTAGGCTATTTAATACGGGTTTTTATATAATTTATACACCCGCTTATACTTAGCTAATTAAGTAAGGATTAAATAGCTGATTTATTAAAAGAGTAAAATCACTCTCTTATACTTACTAAGTAGCTACGTTATATAGTCCTGCATTTTTTTTAGGAAGTTAACGTCTTATAAAAATAAAAGATAAAGCTACTTTAAGTAAGATAGGAAGAAGAAGTCCCCTTAAAGAGCTAAAAATAGGCTTAATATACTATAAAAGCCGCTTTTTAACCTACTTTAAAAAAGAAAAAGACCTTGGTAAATCTAAGTAAAAGGCTTACTAAGCTTTAAACGATTTACTATTTTAACCCCGCTTAATAACTATTTATTTAAATTAATATATCCTAAAAATACAGAGTAGCGGCTATAGCGTTTTACTTAAAGAAAAGCATAAAATAAAATAAAAAGACGCTACTAGCTTAAACTAAAGTCTAGCTTATTCTTTACTTAAGCCGCGCCTTTTAAAGCGGAGAGCCTTAATACTAGCTTATAAAGCTTAAAATAGCCGGTATAGTAAAAGTAGTCTATAAGTTATATATTATAGTATTATTTATAAGAACGCTATAAGTAGTTATCTTTACTAACTATTTAAGTACTTATAGAATTATATATTAAAAATTCTTATTTTTTATTAGTATAAAATTTAATAATAAGCTAGTATTTATGTTTTAATACTTAAGCTAATTCCCGCTTAAGGTATACTATATCCTAGGGATCGAAAATATTATACTAAACGCTCTTTTATATTTACCGCACTAAGATAATAAGTTAGTATTTTTAAACTAAGAAAGAGAATTAAAACTTATTTAAGAAAATAAGATACTAAACCGTATATTCCTTTATATAAAAGTATTAATCGAATTACCGCTCCGCTAAAAAATAATTAACGGATATATAAAGGATATATAGTAATTAAATATTATTATATAGCTTAGCGATAAGGATAGTATTCTTAGACTTCTATTCTTTTAATCGTAAGGGTTAATATACTTTATAGAGAACAATAAACGCTAAAGACTATATATCCTTAAAACCTATACTAAGAAGATCGTTAAAGACGCTTATGCTTATTATTTTTATACTAGCTATACTTATATATAGTAAGGTTTATTTAAGAGCTTCTTAATCTTATAGCTTAGTAAATATATAAAGAAGGTTATAGATAGCTATAACGCTTATTATTATAACTTAACTAATTAAAGTAAGATATTAAGGTAGCTTATCTTAATTTAAAGCTTACTAGTTTTATATTATATAATAGCGATAAACTTTATTTTCAAGCTTTTAGTAGTTTAAGCTAAATAATCCTTATAAAAAGATCTTATAAAGAACTTTTTTAATACGTTATTAATTATAACTAATAAATTCTAAAAGATATATATCCTTATCTTAAGTAATAATTAATTTATAGCGAAAGACTAAGTATAAGTATTATATAATAAGCTACTTTATATTAATTAAGGGATTTTAAAGGGGATAATCTTTAACTAAGATATAAAGTTTACTTTAATATTTTAGCGGACTTAATAGTAAGCCTTTAAATCGAAGCTTTTTATATTTATAACTTAGTACCTTTTAACTAACGGCTTATTAAAAAGGCGAAACTAAATAATAAAAATCGCGCTACGATTCTTTACTATTAATTTCCTAAACCTATACTAAACTAATATACTAATCGCTTTTTAGTTTAGCCTTAATAATTCCTTCTTCTTAGTAATTTATATAGCCTTTAGTAAGCTTATTATAAGGATAAGAATAAATAATAGCTTTTAGTTTTTTAATAATTACTTATATTTATAAAACTAAGCGGTTTTATAAAAAGAAGCTAAGTTAGCTATTATTTATGCTTAAGCCGCTATAAAAGATAGATATAATAAAAGATACCGCTTATTAAAATTTAAGCTTAGTAATTAAGTTTAGCTATAGCTTAGTAAGGGTTATTATATTACGGATAGTAATCTAGTAAAGCTTTAAAAAAGATATACTAAGCTATTTAAAGTTACCGCTATAATAAGATAGCTTATATATTAGTTAAATATAAAAAGGTCCCTTTATATCTATTTAGTTATTTTAGTAATATAACTACGCTTAGTAAATAAGCTAGCTATATACTTAAGATTAGTTTAAGATAAAAGGATACTTTACTTAAATAAGTAAGAAGTAAAATAAATCCTATAAAGCTATATAATAAAGAAAAGCGGCGGAAAGCTAAAAAAAGAGTTTCTTATAGCTTAAAAAGGCTAGCTTAGTAGCTATAACTTAAAAGTAAATAAAAAAGCGGTCTTTTTACTAAAAATTAAAAAAGCCTTTAAAAAAGTATAAAAAGAGTTAGCTACTTAAGTAGTTTAGATAAAAGTATAATACGCGGCTTTTATAACTTAATATAAAACTTTTTAATTAAGAAAAATAAGCGGTTAAGCCTAAGTATAAGACTTAAACACTATTATAAGTTATAAAAAACTATACCTTATTAAGCTTAAGGTAGTTAATTATTTTAATAATAATATACTACTATTTACTTTAGTAATAAGGCCTTTTTTACATTATAGTATACTTATTTAAATTCTCTCCGCCGCTTACTTTTTTTCCTTTCCTTTTTTCTTTTTATAATTATCTTTCCCTTTACCGCTAGCCTTAGCCCGCTATACCTTACTTACTTTTATATATATAACTTTCTTTACTTTAAGCCTATAATTTTTATACTTTTATTTTAAGTCTTTTTATTATTTAGCGTCTTTTATAGCTAAGACTAGCTATTTTATAACTACTTTTTTAGCAAGCTCTTTTATAAGCCCTTATATCTTTAATATAAAGAATATAAGCAGGCGCTTAAGCTTTATAAAAATAAGGCGGCTATCTTTTATAGCTTTAAGTCTTTTAGTAAAAGTTAAAAGCTTTAAGTTTAAGCCTTTATATAAACTTATACCGCTTTTTATAACCGCGCTTAAGCTAATAGATTTAACTTTAATTATAATATTATAAAGGATAGCTTATACTACTCTCTTTAAATACTTAACTTAAATAACTTACCTCTTAGCTTTATATTATAGCGTAGTTTAAATAGCTAGTTTTATAATAACTTAGCTATACCTCCCGCTTAGCCTTTAATTTTTAAAAGCCCCCGCCGCCTATATAGCTTTTAAGGTATAGCCTAAAGTTTTTATTAATAAAATAACTAGCTAATACTTAACGCTTTTAAGTTAGCTAACCTCGCTATAGTCTTAAGATTTATAGTAGCTACTAAAACTAGTAGAAACCCGCTTTAGCTAAACGGCTAAAACGATATTTATACCGTTTAAACTATATATTTAAAGCCTAGCTTAACTAGTTTATAGCTAAGTTTCTAGCGGCGTTTTAAGCTACTATAGCTAAAACCCTATCTCGCTTTATATATAGTCTAGCCCGCGCTATAAAATCTCTTTCTTAGCTTATAGCCGCGATAAGCTTTAAAGACTTATTTAGTCCCGCTTAGTAAACGCTTTTTCCCCTTGCTATTATACTTAGCTTAGTTATATAAAGGTATATAAGCGCCTTATTATAGTCTATCCGCTATCCCTCCTTAACCGGAGGAGATAGCGATAACTAGCCTCGCGATATATTCCGCCGCTTAATCTTATAAAAGCTGCTAGTAATAATTAATACGATCCTTAATAAGCCTAGCTTTATAGGCTTATACTCCGGTAATAAGATTATAATAATCGGAAGTTTCCGCTTAGCTATAAACTATACTAAGTTTTACTTATAAGCCCGCGAAAAGTCTAAATACGACTTAACTTTAACTTAAGCGATAAAATTCCTAGGCTTTAATATCCGCTTTATTAGCTATATTAACTATATACTTTATATTCTTATTTTTAAAGCCCCCTTTATAAAGAGGTTTTTTAAGACTATTAAATACGTTTAAAACTTAAAGAGTAAGTAGTTAAGTATTAAGGCTATTAAAGACCTTATTACCCGCTTTTAAGTAAGAATATAAATGTTTAATACTTTACTACTAACTATACCTATTAATATTAAAAGGATAGCTTACCTTTACTTTAATACCTTTTTAATAGCTAAATATATATTAGTTAGGAAAAAAGTATAAGTAGTAGCGCCGCGTAAAAAGAAGAATAAGTTAAAAAACCTAGCGATAAAAGGCAAGGGATAGCTATAATAGCTATAATAAGTAAGATATAATATCTCGCTTATAAGCGGCTTATAAAGCAAGTAAGTAATATAAGAAACTAAATAAATGATTAAGAATAATATAAAGGGTAAGTAAGATAATAATATAAAATAAGGCTTAAATAAAGCTAGTTTTTTATAATATATCCTACTAAGGAAATTAAATATTTCTTAGCGCGGAGACTCCTTACTAACTAATAAGTGCTTAAATATATACTTAAAAGGAAAGTTAAAAACCTTATTTTAAGTTTTAGCTAAACGCGCTAATCGCCTTAATAAAAATAAAGATATATAACTAAATAAGTAATAAAGATTTATAATAAAGCTACTTACTTATTATCTTAAGCTACTTAGCTACTATTAGTAAAATAAGCTAAAAAAAACTATAAAAAGGTTAAGGATCGCGTACTATAAATATAGTATAAAGACGCTGCTATAAAGCTATTACTTAGTGCCCCCTTTACTTTATTTTTACTTTAAACTAATAAGGATATTAGCTTTTCTTTCTTACTTAAAGGAGTTATTTTAAAATTTAGATAGCTATACTTAAACTTCTTACTTTACTTTTAAAGAGCTTTATAAAACCCTATAATAAAAACGCTAAAAGGACGCACTATAAAAGCTTGCTTAAGGATATATAATAAATATTACTAGTCGCACCTTACTAAAGTTTTTAAGATATAACTATAATAGCTTAAAAGCCTATTTAACTATAGTTTATAACGTTTTTAACTATAAAAGATACTATAAAAACTACTAAGCGGATTCCGCCGGTATCTTTAAAGGATATTTAAGGATTTCTATAGGATATCTTAATTATAGTTTAACCCGTTTATAACTATAAAAGTATCTTAAAAGATATAAGATAGACTTTACTACGATTTTTAAAGGATATTTAAGGATATTTAAAGGATTTCCTTAACTATAGTTTATAGTATTTTTAACTAGGCTTATACTTAGTTTATTTAGTAATTTTATAAGGATGTTTACGGTTTATTTACGTATTAACGATAAACGAAAAGATAGTATAGTTAAAGATCTTTAAAATTAGCTTAAAGAACTAAGTATAAAGTAACTAGCTATGCTTTAAAGAAAAAGATAAGCTTTTTACTATTTCTAAACCCTTATATATATTTATATACGGTAATTAGTCCGTTATACTAGCTTAACTAGTAGTAACTACTTTATAGTACCGGCTTTAACTAGCAGTAATTAATCCGCGCCTTATCTTCTTATCTTTATATTATAAAGCGTAGTACTAATCCTCTTAATAGCGGGCTAAATAGGGTTTTAACGACGAGATTTAAAAACGGTATATTAATAGCTAATACTTATACTATAAAGCAGGCTCTTACTTCGCTATAAAGTGCTTATATAAGCCGGCGAAGCGTCTTTTTATAGGAATCCGCTTTATAGTAATTAATATACTACCTTAGCTCGCTTTAAATAATAAAGACCCCGCCTTTTATAAAGCGGAGGGAAAAGAATAGCTTTAAAGTAAAGATAGGCCTTAAAGCTATAGTTATTAGTATAGGTAAAGTAAAAGCAAGCAGCCCGTATAAAAAAAGATCTTACTTTAATATAAGTTATACTTAATTAGTTTAAGTTTCTTGCCGCTTTTATAAATAAAGGATATTAGTACTATACTATAGTAAATAAGGCGTTTATACGTTAAATATTTGTATTTATTAAGAGGATTACTTTATGCTAAGTAAAGGGCGCTTTAAGCGTAATAAAGGGTATAAAGATTAAAAGTATTACTAAGCTAGTTATAAAACTAGCTAGGTACTTAAAGCTTATTATAGTATATATAATCCCGGAGCTTAGATTTCTTTTAATCTTAAGGAAGCCTTAGCTTATAAATATATAGTCTTTTTTAGTTTTATACTAAAAAGGGCTATAGTTCGGCTTAGTAAAAATATAGCTACGCTATATTAATAGCGCCTTTAAGGAGATAAGGGCTATATTAAAACTAGCTAATACTTTTAAAGTGCTTGATTTAGTCTTTAAAAGTACGGTTTAACGGCTTATATACTAAAAAGGAAAGGCTACTACTAATATAGCGATTTATACTATAAGTCTTATAGATATTAATAAGGCTTTAAAGACTAAGACGCTAAAATCGCTTATAAACTTATAAAAAGTAATCTTATAGCGCTTTTAAACCTTATTACCGCTTTTTATAAAGTATAAAGCTAATAAGCTTAACTATTATAAGCTAGGAGTTAATTATAGGATCTTTATTTATATAAACGAGTAAGAAAGAGAGTTCCCCGCGCCTTTTAAGCTATTATATAGTATATTATAAGCCGATTTATTAGTACTTAAAAAAACGCTTTAAGACTTTTTAAATAAAGGGTTTATTTAAGCGAGTAGCTTTAAAGTAAGCGCCTTAGTGCTTTTTATTTTAAAACTAAAAGGCGGAATCCGCTTTTACTATAACTATTAAGCCTTTAATATAATTATATAGCTAGACTATTACTTACTCCTTTTAATTTTTAATACGCTCCGTAACTTATTAAAAGTAAAGTAGTTTATTAAGCTTAACGTTATATAAGCGTTTTATAAAGTTCGAATTACGGAGGGTAAGAAGTAAAAGATAGCTTTTTATACTTATTATAGCTTATTTAAGTAGCTTATAACCCCTTTTAGTCTTATTAAGGCCTTAGCTACCTTTTAACGTTATATTAATAACATTTATTATAATTTCCTTTATAAGTTCGCGTCCGCTTATATCGATAATTTCCTTATTTTTAATAGCGGCTTATATAAGGACTATATATAAAAAGTATAGAAAGTCTTAAACCGCATTTACTTATATAGCTTATACTTTAACTTAGATAAGTGCGAATTCGGAGTAAAGCGTATAAATTACTTTAAGTTTATAATCTATACTAGCGCGGGTATTTAAGCGGACCTTATTAAGATATAAGCGATTAAGGACTAAGATACTTTAATAATATAAACTAGTATATAAAGCTTTTTAAGCTTTGCTAATTACTATTATATATTTCTATATAGGGTTTTTAAAATTATTATGCTATTAAACGAGTTTATAAGAAAAAAGGTAGCTTTTTATTAAGGACTTATATAAAAAGGTGCGTTCTATACGCTTAAAGACTTCTTTTCGCAAGCCTTAGTACTACTTTAATAGGATTTTAAATATATTATTATAATAAAGGCGGACTATAATAGCTAGGCGCTTAAAGGCACGCTCTTATAAAAAGTAAAGGGGCGAAAGCATCTTATAGCTTTTTATTAAAAGAAGCTAACTTTAGCAAAAAGAAACTATGCTATTTATAATAAAAAGATACTTACTATTATTAACTATCTTAAGTAATAATAAATAAAGCTTTATAATTATAAAAGCTTTAAAGTCTTTATAGACTATTAAAACCTTAAGTATTTTATAACTTATTAATCCCTTTTAAAGCGGTAAGCTTATTAAGCTAAGTACTTATCTCGCTTTAACTTTTAGATTAAGTATAAGCCGGGCTAGGACTCTGCTATCTTAAACGCGCTTTTTTAATAAGACTAAGACTATACTATAAACGCAGATATTAAGGCGCGGGACTTATAGCTTATTCTATAAGCGGCATTACGTATATATATTAAGGTCTCCTTTTTTAAGGAGCTTTCGACCCCTTTATTTAATGCCTTTATAAAGGAGCCTTTAACCTCCTTATTTAATAGGGTAGACCTACCCGCTATAATAAAGGCGGGTATCCCGCTCTCCTTACCGGCGCCTTTTAAAGCGCTAAGTTTAAGGGACTAAGTAAGCTTAAGCGCTTAAGCGACGAGGATCTTTTAAGATAAGGGCCTTTAGCGTCTTTAAAATAGGCTAGCTTCTTAAGACCGTACGTATAAAAGCATATAGCGCGCCGAAAGGTCTAGTATACGTTCCTTAAATCCGAAGCTACGATTAAAAGTATAAGTAGCGGACTACTATATTAACTTAAGGGGGCATCTCCGCTAAAAGGGTAGGTTATAAGTACTTAGCGCCTTTTATATAATAAATGCTAATAAGAGGAACGCCTTACTAAAAGATAAGCTAAGGAACGAGCTTTAAAGAAAGCTAGTATAGTTAATTTATAACATTAATATTATTAGCTACTTTAGCTAGTAAGGTATAATAATAAGGCTTATAAAGGACTTTTATTAGCCCTTTATAAAGTACTATATTTACCGCTTTCTTTATAACTATAATATTTATAGCTATATAAAGATTTAATAAGCGCTTTATAAAAGACTTTTTAAGTAGCTGCCGATTTTAAACCGGTTTTAAGTATATATCTAATTAGATTTTATAATAGACTTTCTACTTATATTAAGGGGGAATCGCTATATATAAGTTATAAGAGACCGCCTTAATAAGAAAGTAGTACTTAAGCTAATACCTTTTATAAAAGCGGAGGTATATATAAAACCTTTTTTTAGTACTAAGCGCGGATATATAGCTAGCTTACTTTAATTATAAGCAATAAGGCTTTAAACTAAATAAGGCGCTTTTAATAGTACTTTTATAAGCTACTTTAGGTTACTTAGTTACCTAGCTCTATATATTACTTATAAACTAATAAAGGCTTAAAACGCGTTAATTAAAAGATATAAGCTTACTTATAAGCTATAGTAAACGGAACTAAGTAAATAAAAACCGCTAGCTTTAAGCTATATAGCTTACTTTAAATAATAAGCTTTAAGCGTTTATTAGTATAACCTCTTTCTTTATATTATATAGCTTTAAACCCCCCTTCTTAATACTTTAAGTAGTAAATATAGCGGCGAAATAGTACTTAACCGCCTTATAAAAAGCTCAAGCTACTTACTTTATTTAAAAACTTAAAGAGACTATAAACTATTGTTTATTAATAATAGTAGCGGCTATATAAAATTAAGATCGGTATACTAATAAGTTTAAGTCTTTAGTAAAAAGTTTTATATTAAGAGATAAAGTTTAGTTAAACCTTTATAACTATTAATCTAGCTGCTTAAAAAAGGAGTATTACTATTCGTATATACGTATATTGCTATTCGTACACACGCCTTATTTTTAAGATACGTACTAACGCCAGCCCGCCCTACCTACTTATAGTGCCCGCGCTTAGTAAGTACCCGTATCTTCTAAATGCCCGCGCCTACACACGCAGCCTATATACGCAGCCTACACGCAGCGCTCTCGCAGCTTAATTCGCTTAAAAAACGTATCTTTAAAGCTCCCGCGAGATACGCATATAACGCGGCCCGTTAATTAATCCGGGCCCTCTACCGGTGCCGCGGGCGAGGTTATAGGCGCGCCCTTAATATCGGCTATATATATAGGCGCGGGCGGGCATTTAGAAGGTATAGGTACTTACTAGGCGGGCGCGGTATAAATAAGTAGGGAGGGCTAGCGCTAGTACGTATTTTTAAAATAGGGCGTGTATACAAATAGAGATATATATATATATAAATAGTAATACTTTAAAAAAGAAGCTTAACTAGCTATATATAAAGTTTATAATATAAAAAGTTATTAGCTTATAAGTTATAAAGCTTAAAAAGTTATCTTTAAGAATATATAATAAGATTAACGTAGACTTATTATATAAAGCAGCTAAAAACCCCTTATTTAAATAAGTAATTATAAACCCTTAGCCCCTTATAATTTTAGTTAAAAAAAAGGGGAATTTATAATTAAGAAGGTAAAGGTAGCTTATTAAAAGAAGATAAGTAAAGGTAAGTAATAAAAGGTTTTTATTAAGTAGTATAGCTACTTAAACTTAACTTAAGAGCTTATATAAAAGCTTGCAGGCGCTAATACTTAAAATAAGTTTAAAGCCCTTTATAAGCTAGTAAATAAAAATAATAAGCTTAACGATTAGTAGCTTCCCCTTAAGCGGAAATAAGAGGCGAGCTAGGCTAATATTCTTATACTACCTTTATAAAAAGAAAGAGCCTTTATATAAAAGCTCGCAGGCGCTACTAAGTTAGTATTAAAAAAAGCCCTTATTAATATAAAAGTAATCTTAGCTTTTTTATTACTTATAGCGTTTTATAGAGCGGAAAAAAAAGTTATATTTAAGGCTAACCGGCTTAAGCAACTAAGGCTTATACTACTTATCTTTATCTTTAGTCTTTTCTTTATTATTATTATTATTCTCTCCCTCCTCCCCCTCCTCTTTTTCCTCTTCCTTAAAAGAGGTAATAGCAGCTTTTAAGGCGCGGAGATAGCTTTTTAGCCCGGAGATCTAAGTAGCGGCGGCGGTAAACATATTATAAGAGGCGGCGGCGGCGGGTATAATTAAGCTAGTAGCGGCGCTATAATAAGGAGTATAGGCGGCTAAGATAAGGGCGGTAAGGACAGATAAAAGCACCGCTAATAGCGCTATAAAAGCAGTATTCTTAATTAAAAATAGTTAGTACTAGTCGCTATAATAAGTATAATAAGGAGGAAGGGGGGGGACTTACTTAAATATATAGCTTATTTGCTTAAGCGAGTATAAGTAGCGGTAAGTAGTAGTAGCGGCTTTTAACTACGCCTTAACTACTTTATTATTAAAGTTAGCTTTTTAAGCTAACTTAGCGGTAATAAGGATAGCTAAAGCCGCCTTATAAGCGCGGCCGGTATAAGTATAAGTAAAGTAGCTATTATTAAAGCGACTTACTTACTTAAAATAAGTATAGCTACTTAATAAGTAGCGTATATAAGACTTATCGCAAGCAGCGCTAAGTAATACTTACCGCTTATACTAAGTTATAAGGTTAGTATAAAGTAAGTATATTAAAAAGGTGGACTTATAGCGCTTAACTTTATGGTCTTAAAGGTAGCGAGAAGGCTATTAAGGGCTAAGGTTATAAGGGCTAGTAATAATATAGTTACTTAAAAAGGCGTTATTAGCTTAAGTATAGCTAAGGAGGCGGCGGCGATATAAGCGGCGGTAGTAATATAAGTACGGTACCTTAAAGGCTTAATATCGTTAAAGAGCTTTAATATAAGCACTAATAAGTTAAATAATATATTATTTTTATAAATATTAGCTTTAAGGCGTTCGCTTTATATATAGGAGGGCGAAATTTATAGTATTATTATTGTTATTGCTATTATTACCGCTATTAGTACTATTATTATTAATATTACTAGTTTAAAAAGAAGAAAAAGAAAGGAGGGTTAAAAGCGAAGGGATAAGTTATTTATCTTTTATAGCCCTTAACTTAAAGCGCGTAATACTACGATAATAAATAAGCTGCTTAATACGCCGCTAAGCTATTAAAGACGGATAAAAAGGCCGCTTAATAAGTAAACAGGCCTTTTAATAGGTAGCTAACTAATTAAAAGCGGGCGGCGGCGGCGGGTAAGGCTATTAAACCCGCTATTATATAGCCTTACTTACTATAATATAGGTCCTGCGCTTATAAGGTATTACGGAATTTAAACAGCTATGCTTAGACTCTTTACTTTACTTTAAAGGACCTTTATAAAACCCTGCAATAAGAGAGCTTAAAGCACGTACTATAAAGGCTCGCTTAAAGAGATATAATAGATATTACTAGTCGGACCCCACTAAGGTTTTTAAGATATACTTATAAAGGCTTAAAAGCCTATTTAACTATAATTTATAATATTTTTAATTATAAAAGATACTAAAAGAACTACTAAGCGGATTCCGCTAATATCTTTAAGGGATATTTAAAGATTTCCGCGGGATATCTTAACTATTATTTAATCTATTTTAAACTATAAAAGTACCTTAAAAGATATAAGATAAACTTTACCGCGATTTTTAAGGGATATTAAAGAATATTTAAAGGATTTCCTTAATTATAGTTTATAGTATTTTAAACTAAGCTTATACTTAGTTTATTAAGTAATTTTAAAAGAATATTTATAGTTTATTTATATATTAACGATAATTAAAAAGATAGTATAGTTTAAGATAATAGTTTACGATATTTCTTACTATAAAAGACACTATAAAAACTACTAAGCGGATTCTACTAGTATCCTTAAAGGATATTTAAGGATTTCCGCGGGATATCTTAATTATAGTTTAACCTATTTTTTACTATAAAAGTACCTTAAAAGATATAAAATAGACTTTACTACAATTTTAAAGGGATATTTAAGGATATTTAAAGGATTTCCTTAATTATAGTTTATAGTATTTTTAACTAAGCTTATACTTAGTTTATTAAGTAATTTTATAAGGATATCTACGGTTTATTTATATACTAATAATAAATAAAAGGATAATATAGTTAAAGATCCTTAAAATTAGCTTTAAGAACTAAGTATAAAGTAGCTAGCTATACTTTAAAGAAAAGATAAGCTTTTTACTATTTCTAAACCCCTATATATATTTATATATAGTAATTAGTCTATTATATTAGTTTAACTAGCGGTAATTAGTTTATAGTACCGGCTTTAACTAATAGTAATTCGTTTATAGTATTGGCCTTAACTAGCAGTAATTAGTCTACGCCTTATCCCTTTATCCTTTTATATTAAAGCATAGTAAATAATAGCAATTCTTACTTATTGAAATAGAAATCCTTTAAATATCTACTAAATTAAAAACGACTATATTATATAATTAAGTACTTATCTTATAAAAAGTTAAATACTAAATAATATTTTCTTTAGTAAAAAGCTCTTATTAGCCTTTAAGTCTAACCTTTATAATAAGTACGTCTTCTTTAATATACTTATAATAAAACTTTAAGATAAGCAGGCCGTAAAAGCGGAAAAGGCCGCGGCTTACTAAGTATACCGGTTTAATAATCTCCTTTACCCTTTTTTTAGGTACTATACTATAATAGCTTATAAAGCTAAATAGGATATAAAATAAGTCTTACTTAGCTAAGCTAAGACTATTACTTTTTAAAAGGCAATCCGCTTTTAAAATACTAATAAAAAATAGACTATAAAACGATAAAACCTATATAACTAAGTAAACTAAATTTAGTATTACTTAAATAAATCGATTATCCTTTAAATAAAAGAAGTAAGGATAAGCTAACTTTAAAACTATTTAGCTCCTTACCTTTTAAATACCCTTTTAATTAAGCTTATAATTAAGTTACTTTTTCTTTAAGATAATAAGCTTAGCATATATATTTACTATATATTACTAATAAAATTTAGCTTAAAGGCCTTAACCGGAAATCTACCTTAAAGAATACTTAGTAGTTTCTTAGTTTAATATTACTATTTAGCCTTATCTACTATAGCCGCGCTAATTAAGGTATTTTTAAGACTCTTAATTAATAAAAATAAGCTTCTTATACTAAGGGCCCCGTAATATACTAGATTCTAAGACGTATATAAGATAGAAGGTTAAGCGCTTAGCGAGAGTATTAAGACTAAGACCTTAATAATAAGTAATAAGGATATAGTAAGTAATACCCTTAGTAGGCTAAACCTATCTATACTTAGCGCGTAGATACTTAAACTAAGCATAGCCTTAAGCCCCTTAATAAGAATAGTAGTAATATTAAACGAATAATTTCTTAGTCTCTTTTAAGTATTAAGAAAAGAAAACGCGCTTACGAAGCCTTAAAAAAATTAATTATAAGCTAAGGATATAAGGAGATTTAACTTATTAAGACCTTTAAAAGCATTCTTTAATAAAGTTTAAGAAGAAAATAAAGCTAGTATGTTTTAAAGAGTAAACCGTTTTATTAACTTTATCTATTAAAACGCTAATAAAAATAAGGCTCATGCGGATAAATTAGCTATTTAATTGCCTTTATTCCTTTAGGAAAGTGCGGCGGAATAATATTCCGGGGACCTTTTAGAACTAAAATAAGAAGAACTTAGTAAGCTTAGTATTAAACTAAGCTAATAAATCTCCGCCTTATAAAAACGGTTTAAAATCCGCTTAGATATAGCGATATAAGCACTTAATAAAAAGCACTTTACTATTAAAAATATAATAATAAGATCTAACTTTAAGTCTTAAATATCGCGCTAATAATATAAAGCTAAGACCGCGCTTTATTAGCTAAATTACTTAACTATAGTAATTTACTAAAAGCTAAATATCTATTTATAAGAATCTTTATAACGTTTAATAAGAAATAGGGATATTAATAAATAGATTAATAAATATAAGGAGATTCTTCCTTAGCTATAAGTTTAATATACTTAAGGATCTTAAAAGTACTTATTAGCGCGAAAGAAATAGATTTTAACCTATAAAAAAGCAAGGGCTAACTAGCCGTACTTTACATATACTTAAAGGATAGTCCGGGACGCCCCGGCTATTTATTAAGGGCTTACTAAGGCCGCGGGTTACGTTTTTAAACCGCTTAGTAAGAGCAAATATACTATAAGCCTTATAGCGCTCGCTAAGTTAAGAAAGAAACCTATTTAAATAGTTAAGAATATAAGCTAAGGTCCTTTAGCTTAAAAAAGAAAGAACTTTCGGAACTATATACTCGTTAACGCTAAAGCTAAAATAAGTATACTTTATAACTAAAAAAGGAACTATAGTAAAGACCGATAATTATTTAAGGGACGAAGAGTATAATATAAAAAGAGCTTAATTAAATACCGATAAAAGCTTAAAGGAAACCGTAATTTATACTAAAATAAACTTAGTTTAAGAGGCCGATAAAGTAAATAGATATTATAGCGAAGCATTCCCTTTTAAGAATAAGCTTTATTAATAAGTTAAAGATAAACACCCGCTTAACCTTAACCGAGACGTTGTTATATAAAGATATAGCTTAGTATAGTAAGTAGTTATTCGGAAGCTATAAAACGTTTTAATAGTTAAAGCTTCCCTTAACTTTAAACCTTAAACCCTAAACCTTATAAACGGCTATAATACCTATTACTATAACTAAACTAATTAAAGTAAGACGCTAAGGTAGCTTATCTTAATTTAAAGCCCGCTAGTTTTATATTATATAATAGCGGTAAACTTTATTACTAAGCTCTTAATAGTTTAAGCTAAATAATCCTTATAAGAAGATCTTATAAAGAACTTTTTTAATATTTTATTAATAATAACTAATAAATTCTTAAAGATATATCTCCTTATTTTAAGTAATAATTAGTTTATAGTAAAAAACTAAGTATAAGTATTATATACTATATTACTGCGCCTTAATTAAAGGATTTTAAAGGGGATAAATTTTAACTAAGATATAAAGTTTATTTTAGTATTTTAGCGGACTTTATAGTAAGCTTTTAAATTAAAGCTTTTTATATTTACTACTTAGTACCCTTAAACTAACGGCTTATTAAAAAGGCAAAACTAAACTATAAAGATCGCACTATAATTCTTTACTGCTAATTTCCTAAACTTATACTAAACTAATATACTAATCGCTTTTTAGTTTAGCTTTAATAATTCCTTTTTCTTAGTAATTTATATAGCCCTAAATAAGCTTATTATAAAAATAAGAATAGATAATAGCTTTTAGTTCCTTATTAACTACTTATACTTACTAAACTAAAAGGTCTTATAAGAAGAAGCTAAGTTAGCTTTTACTTATGCTTAAGCTATTATAAAGAATAAATATAATAAGAAATACCGCTTATTAAAATTTAAGCCCGGTAATTAAGTTTAGCTATAGCTTAAGAAAGGTTCTTATATTATAGACGGTAAACCGGTAGGGCTTTAAAAAAGATATACTAAGCTATTTTAAGTTACTACTAAAATAAAATAGCTTATATACTAATAAAATATAAAAAGGTCCCTTAATATTTATATAGTGATTTTAATAATATAACTATACTTAATAAATAGGCTAGCTATATACTTAAGCTTAGTTTAGGATAAAGGAATACCTTACTAAAATAGGTAAATAGTAAAATAAATCTTATAAAGCTATATAATAAAAAAAAGCGGCGGAAGGCTAAAAAAAAAGTTCTTTATAGCTTAAAAAAGCTAGCTAAATAGCTATAACTTATAGGTAAATAAAAAAGCGGTCTTCTTAATAAAAATCGTAAAAGCCTTTAAAAAAGCATAAAAGAAGTTAGCTATTTAAGTAGTTTAAATAAAAGCATAATATATAGCTTTTATAACTTAATATAAAACTCTTTAACTTAGAGTATAAAGCGGTTAAGCTTAAGCATAAGGCTTAAAAGCTACTATAAGTTATAAGAAACTATAACTTACTACGCTTAAGGTAATTAGTTATTTTAGTAATAATATACCGCCGTTTACCTTAAGTAATAAGGCCTTTTTAGCCTTATAGTATACTTATTTAAAATCTCTCCGCCGCTTACCCTCTTTACTTTCTTTTCTTTTTTTTATAATTATATTTCCCTTTACCGCTAGCTTTAGCCCGCTATACCTTACTTACTTTTATATATATAACCTTCTTTACTTTAAGCCTACGATCTTTATACTTTTATTTTAAGTTCTTTTATTATTTAACGTCTCTTATAACTAAGACTAGCTATTTTATAACTACTTCTTTAGCCCGCGTTCTTATAAGCCCTTACGCTTTTAATATAAAAGATATAAGCAGGCGCTTAAGCTTTATAAAAATAAAGCGGCTATCTTTTATAGCTTTAAGTCCCTTAACGAGAGTAAAAACTTTTAAGTTTAAGCGTTTATATAAACTTACGCTACTTTTTATAACCGCGCTTAAGCAGATAAATTCGACTTAAATTATAATATTATAAAGGACGGCTTATACTCCTCTCTTTAAATACTAAACTTAAATAACTTACCTCTTAGCTTTATGCTATAGCGTAGTTTAAACGGCTAGTTTTATAGCAACTTAGCTATACCTCTTACTTAGTTCTTACTATATTAAAGCCCTTACCGCCTATATAATTTTTAAGGTATAGCTAGAAATCTTTACTAGTAAAATAAGTAGATAATACGTCACGCCTTTAAGTTAGCTAACCTCGTTATAATCTTAATACTTATAGTAGCTATTATAGCTAATAAAAACCCGCTTTAGCTAAACGATTAAAATAATATTTACGCTATCCTTAATTATATATTTAAGACTTAGCTTAACTAGTTTTTAGCCGGGTTTATAATAGCGTTTTAAGCTATTATAGCTAAAACCCTATCTCGCTTTATATATAGTTTAGCCTACGCTATAAAATCCCCCTTTTAGCTTATAGCCGCTATAAGCTTTAAGGACCTATTTAATCTTACTAAGTAAACGCTTTTTCCCCTTACCGCTATGCTTAGCTTAGCTATATAAAAGCGTATAAGCGCTTTAAATAGTTTATCCGCTATCCCTCCTTAACTAAAAAAGATAGCAATAACTAGCCTTATAATATATTCCGCCGCTTAATCTTATAAAAGCCGCTAATAATAACTAATACGATCCTTAATAGGCCTAGCTTCGTAGGCCT
Organism: Ophiocordyceps robertsii; assembly: GCA_027405785.1. Classification (NCBI taxonomy): domain Eukaryota; kingdom Fungi; phylum Ascomycota; class Sordariomycetes; order Hypocreales; family Ophiocordycipitaceae; genus Ophiocordyceps; species Ophiocordyceps robertsii. Next base: position 49,704 of record JAPEBW010000252.1, read on the forward strand.
ATACTTTAGCGATAAGATTATAATAATTTAAAGTTTCCGCTTAGCTATAAACTACGCTAAGTTCTACTTATAAGCCCGCGAAGAGTCTAAACGCAACCTTACTTTAACTTTAGCGATAGAATTCTTAAGCTTCGATATTTACTTTATTAGCTATATTAACTACGCGCTTTATATTCTCGCTTTTAAGGCCCTTTTTATAAAGAGGTTCTTTAAGATTATTAAATATATTTAAAACTTTAAAAGCAAGGAGTTAAGTATTAAAGCTATTAAGGACCTTATTACTTACTTTTAAGTAAGAATATAGATATTTAATACCTAAATACTAATAAGACTTATTAATATTAATAAGACGGCCTACCCTTACTTTAATACTTTCTTAATAGCTAAACGAGTATTAATTAGCAGAAAAGCGTAAGTAGTAGCGCTATATAAAAAAGATAATAAGTTAAAAAGCTTAATAATAAAAAGTAAGGAATAGCTATAATAGCGGTAGTAAGTAAAATATAATATCTTACTTATAAGCGGCTTATAAAGCTAGTAAGTAGTATAAAAAACTTAGTAAAGGATTAAAAAATAGTATAAAGGGTAAGTAAGATAATAATATAAAATAAGGCTTAAATAAAGCTAGTCTTTTATAAATATATCCCGTTAAGGAAATTAAATATTCCTTAGTATAAAGACTTCTTATTACTTAATAAGTGCTTAAACGCACGCTTTTAAGAAAAGTCTAAAACCTTAATATAAGTTTTAGCTAAACGCGTTAATTGCCTTAATAAAAATAAAAATATATACCTAAATAAGTAATAAGGATTTATAGTAAAGCCGCTTATTTACTATCTTAAAATACTTCGCTACTATTAGCTAAATAAGCCGAAAAAACTATTAAAAAGATAAAGATAGTATATTATTAATATAAGAGAGTGAAATATACTCTCCCGCAGCTTATAGGCTTAATATAGCATAAATAATATGAAATATAAATACGCTAAAATATGTATGAAATCCGCTATATAATTTTACATACTATATATGTTTTTTTATATTATTCCACCTATATATAAGCAAGATATAAGCAGATTAAGAAGAGGTGTGTATAGAGACTATATGTATAATCCGTGCTAAGTCGCTACGCTACCTCGTATTCCTTGCGGGATTAATCCCTAGGCTTATAAATATAATATTAACCTAACAATAGCTATTAACCCACTATATATAACTACGCTAAATAGGGGGCTCTTTTCTAAATTACTTAAGTTACTTATAGCTTAGGAATTGTCTATATAAGGAAGCCTTAGTCCCCCCTTTATATTAAATAGATTATTAACCTTATATATATATATCTTACCTATTTTTTTACGTTTTCGCATACTCTTTATATCTCTATAATCCCCTTACTTGTAGCTATAAGCCTACTCTCTTCTATACCTATTTGCTCCTTAATTAGCTATAAGCCCGGCTTCCCTTTAAGCCGGACTTACCCCCGACCCCTGCCGACGCTTTTCCGACTCTTACGTGATCGGCAAAATCTAGCAATATTCTTTCCTACCTTCTACGTAGTCGCGCTTACTAAGCGTATTTTCTCTGGAATTCCCCCGATATCTTATCGGACTTAGTTCTTTGTTTTTCCCCTCTCCTCCTCCTTCCTATACCTTATATCTTTATAACTATATCTTTAGGACTATATTAAACACAAAAAACCTTATAAAAGTCTTTCCCTTTACAACGACGAACGCACCTTTTAATACAATTTCCCTTATATTTTTCCAACCCCTCTTATTATATTCTTTTACTAATATCCTTTCGATTAATCTTTTTTACCTCCTCTCTTTCTAATTAACTTTTATACCGAAATACCTCTCGAAACAATCTATAAAAAACATAGCTACTAAGAACGACTACTAATTTAGCAAGCTAAAAGGCTCTTCGAATTATTCCTCTTAGTTACTCCGAATAGAATCCGTTTTTATTTAGGAGAAAGCCGCCGGAGCCGTCTCTTAAGATCTATATGCTAAATTAGCGGAAATCCTTGCCCTTATACGTCTTATAGTTAAAGATAGTCCTCTTTTTTAGATAAAATACTATACGACTGTAAAGTTAGCTTAAGAAGCTTTAAAAACCCTTTATAATCTAGTAAATTTTACCTCGAATTTTCTTCTTATAAAAGAACTATTTAACATAACCCTTAAAACCTATACTTCGATTAAGGCATATCTAAATAAGATAAAAGAGCTTTTCGATAAGCTAAATACACGAGAAATTAAAATCCTTAAGGTAGTAATTATTACCTAGATTTTAAAATGCTTAAATAGCTCTTATTTTAGCTTTATAACTAATATTTCTTAAGCTCTTTAAGATAATGCTTAAGCCTATACTCTAGAATCACTTTCTTCCTCTTTAATCGATAAGTTTAAAAGGATTAAAGCTTTAGAAGGTTCCTTTTTTAATTAGCTATTCTTTTTATATAGTAAAAAACCCGCCTTCTATAAGAATTATAAGAAAAAGGGCTATGCTATAAAAGACTGTTTTTAGCTTAAGGAAAATAAAGATAAGGCAAAGGTAGTAGGTTTTAAACCTAAAGCTTCTTTTTCTTCCTCCTTTTCTTATAAAAGGCCCCTTTTAATTAAACCTTCTCGGGACTATTTAAATAGAAATAATAGGCGTTCTATGCCTATACCCTCCTCGAGAGAGTCTTCTCGAGAAAGAGTTTTAGTTACTAGAAAATCAGTAGTTAAAGGCCGAAAAAAGAGACGGGTTTCCTCCTTTAAAGAGTCCTCTCCCTCTAAAGAAGTACTTTATATTTCCGACTCCTTAGCTTAGGTAAATAAACCTCCCCTTCCCTTTATACTCTCTTTTATACCCTTTATACCCTCGATACTCTTAATACTCTTTATACCCTTAATACCCCTTATACTCTCTATACCCTTAATACCCTTTATGCCCTCTATACCCTCTATACCCTCGATACCCTCTATGCCCTCTATGTCCTTTATACCCTCTATACCCTCTACCCCCTTTATATTTACTATACTTCTTTTATATACACCGCTTTTATATACCTCTTTAAAAGAGAAAAAGAAAGCTAATATAAGAAATATTATAAGACCTTTAAAGCCTCTTCTTTCCTCTATTTCTTAGGTTGTTTTTAAGGTGGATAAAAATGCTATAAAAATAAAAAAAGGGAATATATACAACTTTATCTTTAATATAGGGGCTTCTAAGCATATAGTATATAATAAATCACTCCTCTCTTCTTCTAAAGATATATATACAACGGTTACCTAGGGAAAAGCGTCTTTTATTATAGTTAAAGGCGTAAGGAATTTATATTTAAAATTTCCTAATAGCAACATACGCTATATATTAAAGAACTGCCTTTATATACTATAAATTAGTATTAATATAATAAGCTAATTATCTCTCTTTAATACCTTTGCTTTAATAAGTAAAGATAATATCACTCTCTTAGATAAAAAGGTAAATATACTTATATAAAGCTTCGTTAATAACGGCCTTTATTATATCCTTATAGTTATAAAGACTCGCTTTTAAATTAATAATAAAATATATAATATAAAAAGCTCTATAAACAATATACCTATAAACAATACATCTATAAATAATACAATATCTATAAACAATATACCTATAAACAATAAATCTATAAACAATATATCTATAAACAATATAATATCTATAAACAATATACCTATAGACAATATATCTATAAACAATATAACATCTATAAACAATATACCTATAGTATTACGGAACCCTTAGCGTTTCTCGTACGCTAAGTAGTCTCGTATAATTTATCTAATTTAAATTTACTTGCTAAAAGGGATAAAGAAGACTTAGTATAGACTACTAAACTAAATAAGGCAAGGGTATCTTATTATTCGGATTTCTTAGGTTAAAACTAGCTAAAGAAGAAAAAAGAAGGAAAGGAAAGGAGTCGAAGGAAAAAGGAGCGAAGACCTCCTTTTATACTTTTCTAAGGCCACCTAAAAGTTCTACTTTTATTTGCTTTTATATATTAAACTATAAATCACACCCCGTATAACTTATAAAGTTACTAAACTACTTCTTAGGCTAATAAAAATAGCTTACGCTATCTTTATTACTAGTTATAAGTAATATACGCTTTATTACTTATAACGAGCTTATAAGACTAAATATTCTTATTTTAAAACCTTCTATAAGATTTTATCCTCTTTTAAAGTAAGGCCTCTTACCTTAGCTCTATATAAAGTATCAGTCGATTATATAAAGCATCGGTCGATCTTTATAATATAAGTCCCGTTGCTAGCCGAAGCTAACCTAAGCCGAATATAAGCGTATTTAACCTATACCGCTTATAGCTAATACTAGCCGTCTTTAACCGTTAAGCTATATCGTCTTTCCTTATAACTACTAATATCTACTTTAATAGTTATAACTTGTAATTAGCGGTATCTACTTTATTAGTTCCTCCTTTATATTTAGCGGTATATACTTTACTAAATATTAGTACTTTTAGTACTTAGGATTACTAATAGAATAAGGTTTCCGTTATATATTCCCCTTTTTAAGGTCTTTTTAAACCTAAAAAGATAAACGTCCTTTTCTTATAGGTTCTTCTTAACCTTTAAGAAACTATTTAAATAATTAAAGAAATCCTACTTTAAAAAGAGTAACCTTAAGAGTTCTTTAAAGAAAATCCTAATTTTTTATCTATATAGATCTTTTCTAAAGAAAAATCTTATCTAGATTTCCTTTTACTTTTACTATCTAGAATAGTAAAGAAATCCTAGCTTAAAGAAGCTAATACTTCTACTTAAGGGTTTTATTAATTAAAATCCTTAACTTTTCTTAAAGCATTTCTTAAGTGCTTTATAAGTTTTTAGGTATTATCCGAACTAAGATAGTCCTTTTACGTTACTAAATAAAAGTGTTCTTAATTTTCTATTTTCTTAGCGAGTATAGTTTCTACTATATATTCGCTTTCTTCGACTTTTTCTAAGTCTAGCTCTCTTACTACCTTAGCATTCTATAAAGTCGGCTTTAATAAAGAGATATAAAGAATAAGGTGTATAAGTAGACTAGTTAAAAGTTCTAACTTATAATTAACCTTTCCTATTTTCTTTATAACGTTAAAAGGTCCTATCTTCTTATAATCTAAAGACTTATTTAGTCTTTTAGTCTTAAGATTTCTTATTAAAAGATATACTTTATCGCCTTTAGATAAAGAAGGTTTTAAAGACTATCTTTTATCGTAATAATACGATATTTTCTTAGTAATATATTTTAATTCTGATTTTATAAATCCGTATAAGCTAATTAACTACTCGGAGTTTAATATAGCTTTTTCGGCTATAACTTCTTTCGGTAAAGAAGACCTATAGGCTTTAAGTATAAAGCTATAATTTGCGAATACTAAAGTATTCTTAATAAGCTTAGAAGAAGAGGTATTATACGCTAACTATGCTATAAGCAATTTAGAAAGCTAATTGTCCTACTAATAATTTACATAGCTTTTAAGGTATTGCTTAAGCGTTTAATTTAATCGTTTTATTATTCCGTCTATAATAAGGTAAAAAGCAGTAGATAATTTATACTTTATACTTAAGGCTTACGTTAAACCTTACTAGAAATTCGAAATAAATTTCCGATCCCTATCCGAAATAATCGAACTTAGAAGTCCTTAATTAGCTATAATATATCTTATAAAAGTATAGGATAACTTTTTTATATTTATAGCTTTATACGTTAAAATAAAATAGCCGTACTTTGTAAGACGATTAACTATAACTAAAATAAAATCGTATTTTATACTAGTTATAAGATTTATAGACTTTAGTAGTTTTATAATAAAGTCTAAGGCTATAGAGTCTTAAGGTCTTAAAGGAACTTTTAAAGGAATTAAGTTACTATAAGGCTTATATCGTATAGCCTTGCTTTTATTATATACGTCGCATAACTTAATAGCTCCTTAGATTTTCTTATAGAGGTTATACGTATTATACTAGTTTTTAATTCTATTATAGGTTTTCGTAATACCTTAATATCCGTATAATAAGTACGAGTAAAAATCTATTATAACTATTTTCTTAGTCTTTAAAGTAAGGAATAGCTTATTCTTATAAAACGCTATTTTTTCCTCTTACTTAAGATTCTTATATCCTTTCTTATTTAAGTTCTTATAAGAATTCTTAAGTAATTTTAAAGTAGTAAGATCTCCTTATACGTTAAATAGTATATATAACGTCTTTAACTTTAAATTACTATTACTATTTAAATATAATAATGTCTCTTTATAAGGCTCTTTTTTATCGTTAAGGTTTAGTCGTCGGCTAATTATATTAGCTTAGTTATTCTTAGAGCCTTTCTTATAAATAATTTTATAATTAAATTCTAAAAGGAATTTAGCTTATCCTATTTACCTAGCATTTAATTGCTGCGTTATAGCAAAATAACTAATATTCTTATAATCTATATAAACCTTAAGTTTATACTTATTTCCTAAAATATAATGTCGAAATTCTTTAAAAGCGTGTATAATAGCTAAGAATTCTTTATCGTAAATAGGATAATAAATCTCTACACCTACTAGCTTTTTTAAGTAAAAAGCTATTAGTTTAAAAATATTGTTTTTATCGCGCTAACTTAGCTACGCGCTTAATATAAAATTAAAAGCATCCGTTTTTAATTTTAATAGCTTCTTTATATTATAAGTATTTAATATAAGCTCTTTAATAAGTTATCCTTTAATTTTTCTAAAAGCTTCGTCTGCTTCTAAGTTCTACTTAAAAGGGTCTATTTTAGCTTTCTTTAATACCGATAAGATCGGTATAATTATCTTAAAAAAGTCTAATATAAACTTCTTATAATAATTTATATATCTTATAAAGCTTTAGATTTCCTTAATATTTATAGGAATTAGCTAATCTTTAATTATAAAAATCTTTTATAGGTCTATTTTTATATAAAAAGGAGTAATTATATGCCTTAAGAATTCCACTTCTTATATATAAAAGCTATATTTCTCCGGTAAGATATATAAGCTAGCTTTTCTTAATGCCTTTAGTACTATATCGACTTCTTTATAGTATTGCTTTAGCGTGTTAAAGTAAATAATAATATTATTTAAATAAGCCGTATAGAAACGGTCTAAATAAGGATTTAATATACTATTAATTCGCTTTTAAAAGGTTGCCGGTATATTAGTTAATCCTAAAGGCATACCCAAAAATTCGTAAAGTCCGTATCGCGTTCTAAAGGCTATTTTAAATTCGTCTCTTTCTTTAATACGTATTTAGCTATAAGTAAATTTAAGGTTAACCTTAGTATACTACTACTTATTAGCTAATCTATCTCTTATTTCGCTTATAAGAGGTAACGGAGTCCGGTCCTTTATTATATCGTTATTTATTTCTTTAAAATCGATATAAAGTTAAGTTTTTTCTTTATATTTGCTATTCTTCGGAGTAAATAATATAAGAGCTCTATATTTTAATTTAGACTCTTTAATATAACCTTTTCGTAGGTTTTCGTCGATATATTCTTTTAATAACTTTAGATATTTCTTATTTAAGTTATATATCTTATAGAATCTAAGCTTAAAGCCTTCTTTAAACTTAATTTCGTAATCTTAACTACGACGTAGTAGTAGTCTATCTTTAGGTAGCGGCGTAAATATATCGAAATATCTCTTTAGTATATTTCTAAGTATTTTTAAATAACGATCCTTAAGGTATTTTAAGTTAATAGTACCTTTTAAACGTCTTATATACTACATTCGCTCTTCGGGGTGCTTTAAATTAATAGTACCTTCTAAACACTACAAGCTCTTTTTACGTATCTTATTCTTAATCTTTCTCTTATTCCGTTTCTTCTTAATCTTATCTTTTTACTTAAGGTATTGCTACTTAATATCCTTTAAGGTATTTAATAGATTTTCTTTTAATAAATTATAAGTAGTTTTATAATTATCTTTAGGGCTTTTAGTTTCTTTACTAAGGTTTAGCGTTGTTTTCGCTTATATTATACTAGTCGTAGTAGTATTTTCTTTAGTCGTACTAGTCGTCTTATCGTCTTTTATTACGATATCTATTAATACGATATTTATATCTATATAGGAAGCTTTATTATCCTTATCGTTACTATTCCTTATATAGTTATTATTAGGTATTACTATATTTAAATTATTCGAGGGTTTCGTTTTAAGTTCGTCCTTTATAAAACTATAAAGAGGGATATCTAAGGTATTATCTTTAAACCTTAAAAGGCCTTTATCTTTATTTATTATAGGATTATATTTCCATAAAAAGGGTAGTCTTAATATAATATTATAGCTAATAGCTAAGACGTCGAAGGAATCTTTAAAGTTATAAATCCCGATTATATACTTAAGAGAATTAGTCTTTAGCATAATCTTACTATTATTATACTTAAAGGGTAATCCTTTTACTAAAAGAAGTATATAAGGCTCGTCTTTTCCTCTATAACGTAATTCTAAACGATTTACTATTATAAGGGAAATATAGCTACTTATCGCACCGCAATCTATTAATACGTTAAGGCGATGTCTTCTTAATTCTAATAAAAGGGTTATTTTTATACTTTGAGAATTATTATTTAATATAAGTAAGTTTTATCTATTAAGAAATAGCCTTATTATTCCTAGACTCGTTAGTTTTTTGCCTCGTTTACCGACTTCTTAGTAGATCTTAATTCTTTTTACGGAACTAGTCTATTTAAGTAACTAAGCTCTTTATAAGCTTTAAAAACTAAATTCTTACTAGCTTTATAGCTCTTAACTACTTTACTAATAATATTAATACCTTTAATACGATTAATTTCTCTTTATCGTTTTTAGTCGTTAAGTTCTTCTTGCTTAGCTTATAGCTAATTCTTTAGTATTTTATTCGAGAATTCTTTTGCTTATAGTAGCATTTCTAAATTATAATTCTTATTGCGAAGATTATAATTAATCTCGAAATACTCGCTATATTATTTAGATATATCTTTAATAGCTAAGTTAAGGAATTCCGTATCTTCCTTAAGCTTATTAGCTAGCTTATCGTTCTTTTTTTTAAGATCGTCTTTATCTTTAATTAAATTAGTAATATATATAGAAAGAGATACGTAATCTTCCTCTAGCTTAATTATCTTATTCGTTAAAGCTAAGTTACTATCTTAAAGGTTTTTAATAGTCGTTTTATTATACTGCTAAAAGAGTAAAAGTTATTTAATTTTAAGTCGATTATCGATATTTTCTTATAAAAGTTCCTCTTTATCGGCTTTAATATCCTCCTTAAGGCTTTTTATAAAAACCTTAGTATCGGTAGTAAGTTCTTTAGTTATTATAGCGGGTTTATTATAAGTCTTCCTTAATTTTAAAAACTAGCCGCTTTCTTACTTATCCGAAAGGTATATAAGGTAATTATCGTTATAGTATTTAGTTTAAGAGAGCTACTTATATACCTTATCCTCGATAATAATCACCGTATTAAGATATTCTATAAAAGGAGCATAAGGCCTATTACTATCTTCTTTCTTAAAAGAGGGCTCTTCGTCTTATAATTTAAGGTCTTTAGGATTATAGCTTTCTTTTATATTTAAAGGCGTAATGTTTATATTAAAATAAGGAGCGTTTTTATTGTTTTTATTAATAGTTAATAAAGAAGTTCCGTGTTAATAATTATCCTTAGTCTTAAAAGTATTTCTTTGCTAGTTATCTAAGCTTTTAGCTTTTAGCTTAATTTTAAGTTTTTCTTTATAAAGACCCTTTATAAGCGAACTAGTCTTAAACAGATTAAAGGTTAGTATAATAAGCTTTACGTCGATATTAGTATCCTTAGTTAAAGGTAGTAGTAAAGTATATCGCGGATTATAAGCTAAGAGGGCATTATTTTTATAAATAGGCATATTCCTTTTTTTAAAGGAATTCCTCTTTTTAATATAGTTTCTTACGATATAGCCTTCCTTTGTATAATTAAAGCATCGAATAGCTTTTTTAGCGGGCTTTATCGGGCTTGTTTTAAGGGTATTTAAGTCTATTACATCGTAACTTAAGTCTTGCTTTTGCTTTTTATTATTTTTCTTAATAACCCCGCCGGGAGTTAAATAGTATTTTCTTTATTGCCGGCGTTTATACTACCTATTATCTATCTAGACCGCTAGACTAATATAGTTTAATAGCGTCTTTAGCTTATCTAAGCGGTAAATTTCGTCTTTAACTTCTTTTTTTAGTCCTTCGTAAAACGTAGCTATAAGGGTATCGTTTTCTTATTTTAGCTTAAAAGTTATCTATTAAAATCGAGCTACGTAAGCCGATAAAGACATAACTTACTTAAGGCCTCTTAATTTTTACTTTACTAATCGTTGCTTATCTATAATTTTAAACGTTTTTTATAAAGCTTTTTTAAAGTTATTAAAATTCTTAAAAATATTCCTTATTTTAAAATTCCTATCTTTAAGACTATTATCTATATAGTCCTTAAGAATCGGTTTAAACTATATTACGGCTAGGCCTTATAAGTAGCTAAATATAAATATAACTATTACGGGCTATACTATAAGAAAAGCTATAGTTATACTATAGCGAACGACTTAAAGTCGGGCCGACATATAGCCGAAGTCGCACACGACTTTACCTAAACTTAGCCCGAGTTCGACTTAAACTTAACTTAGGTACGGGCTACTTAAGCGACCCCTATAAAGTACGAAGCTACGTAGCTTAAATAAAGATTTCCCCTTTCCCTTTTTAGCTTTAAATAAACAATTATTCGGCTATATATTACTAAACTAAGTAAATATAAGCCCTTAATATATCTAAAGCTCCTTTTAAATAAAGTTATATAACTTAAGAAAAGACTTATAAACTATAATATAGCGCGAGTAAGAAGCCTACTTAGTATAAGGGGGCTAGGCTTATAAGGCCTAAGAGGGAGGGCTAGGAAAGGCCGATATCTAAACGAGGGTTAAATAAGCAATCCTTTTACTATAAGTAAAGGCTATTAAAACGAGCTACTAAGTTTAAGTAAGCTAGTAGTAGATTTAATAGCTAATAAGCTAGTTTAAGGCCTTAATATAAAAGCTAAAGGAGATAGTAAGAATATATATATAAGGAGGGGCCGGCCTATTAATCGGTAGTTTAATACTACCTTATAATATAATAGCGGGGGCCGTAATACCCGTAATAAAGAAGGAAGCAACGAAGAAAAAAGACTAGTAAAAGCTACTTTTAGCGCTAAGGAAATTTAACGACTAGCAGCGCTACTTTACGCCTTAAGCACGATATATACGAGAAAAGTATAAGATTAACTAAGACTTTTTCTTAAGCTTAAAAGAGGTTTTTTACTTAATCTATAACTGCTTAAATATAAAGCTATAGCAGACTATAGCGACTTATTACGGTACCGGCGCGGACTAAGATTACGATTAGTAGGAATTCCTTAAGTACCTTAATTTAATCTACCTTAATATCGATATCTAATCGTAGGCAGCGGCGGCTATCTATATAATTAAATAAAGAGAGAACTAAACGTTCGCGGCGTTCCTCCTTAAGTTCGAGTAGAGGCTTTTCGAGGTAAGAGGGGGGTCGTAGCTATATAATATATAAATCGTGTTCTTAAAAAGCGCCTTAAGCCTTCGCCTTAAAGAGGCGCTTATAATAGTTAACCTCTTAACTTTAAGCTTCTTAGCGTATACTAATTAGGTAGCGTAGATCGCAATAAAGCTAAAAAGGGTTTAGTAGATTAAGTAGCCGTTTTAAGGCCGGAAGAAGGCAATAAAGGGGGGAACTTAAGACCGAAAAGACTTAAAGGGTAATACCTTAATAAGTAGAATTAACGCTATAACTTAGCTAAGAGGAGGATAAAGCCGGCCCGATATATAAAGGTATTTCGCTTATAAGATAACGGGGCATATCGCCTGCTTTTATAAAAAGAAGAAAGAAAGAACCTTATAAGTAGCTATAGCTATAACTAAAGATATAACTAAAGTAGATTCCGATTTAAGAAAAGAGGAACCTTAGCGTAAAGTCGGGCGCTAAGGGAGAAGGAGAAATAGTAAGCGGCCTAAAAGTTAATAAAGAAGCACCTTATACTAGACTTAGTACTGCTTAAGGTTAGCATTAATAAAAAGAAGGGGCTTAACGTACCTATAAATATAAGCTATAACTACTATACTATAGTAAGTAAGGGGGTAGTAATAAGGCTACGGATACCTTTTATAGATAGGACGAGGAGGCTACTATAGCCTTTCTTAAAGAATATACTAACGCTTTAAACGAAGGGGATTATAGTATTTAAAATAAAGATTAACGGGCACTTAAAATAAATATTCGCTTATATAGTACTAAAGTTAAGCTACGATATATTCTTAAGGAGACTATAAATAAAGAAGAACGAGGTAGTTTACGATGCCGGGGGGGATTAGATTTAGTATAGAAAAGCGGGGATTTAGATCGGCCTTTAAGGATTAAAGGAGGCCGCGAAGATCGCGAATATTTAAGAGGCGAAGCTAGTAAGCGCCTCTATCTTCGCGGCGGAGTGCCGATAAGAAAAGGCTTAAAAGGATAGCCGGGGGCGACGATAAGCGCTTAATATAAAGGCGGTTATAATAAAAAACGTAAAAAGAGCCTTTTAGCTAAAGACGTTAGTTAACTTAGCGGACTATATCTTAGCTTAAGCACTATAAGCTTATTTAAACCTTTTCGCACCTACGAAGGCACTTAAGTAACCCCCGTTCTAATTAAGCATAGACTATAAAATCTATCTTACCTTAAATAAAGATAGTAAGGAGCCGCTATTATTATAAGGGCCCCTTTACGATATATTAAAGGAAGAACTCCTTATCCTTTAAAAGACTTTAAACGAGCTACTAAAAGCAAACCTTATCCGCTTAAGCAGTTCGTTAGCCGCGGCGCCGGTATTATTTATAAGGAAGGCCGATAGCTAATTACGCTTTTACTATAACTACTAAACCTTAAATATAATTATAAAAAGAGATTAGTATACGCTACTATTAATTATAAAAACATTAAGGATACTAGTAAAGGTATATTAGTTTACGAAACTTAACGTTATCGTAGCGTTTTATAAGATTAAAATCGTAGAGGGCTATAAGTTTAAGATAGCCTTTTAAACGAGGTTTGGACTATTTAAATAGTAAGTATGCTTATTTAGCTTTATAAGAACGCCGGCTACCTTTTAGCGCTATATTAACTAAGTACTAAAAGACTACTTTTATAAGTTCGTTATAGCGTATATAGATAACGTTTTAATCTACTTATTAAGGTCGCTCCGTAACTATTAAGAGAAAGTAGCGAAGGTGCTTAAAAAGTTATAAGAGGTAGGCCTTATACTAAACCTATAAAAATACGACTTTATAACGAAAAAAGTAAAGTACTTAGGTTTTATTATATAGGCTAAGGGTAAGGTTTAGTACGACTTAAAGAAGATCTAGGCTATCTAAATATAATAAGCGCTAAAGAACGTAAAGGGCGTTTAAAGCTTCCTTAGGTTTACGAATTACTACTATACCTTTATCCTACTTTATACTAAGGCCTCGCGGTGCTTAAACGGCCTTTATAAAAAAAACGTAACGTTTTTATAGACTAATAAGCACTAAGCCGCGTTTAAGTTTATCCGAGAGGTATTTTATAACGTGCTAGTGCTATAGCTATATAACCTTAAGAGGGAAACGTACTTAAAAGCAAACTGCTTCGGATACGCGATAAGCGGCGTGCTAATATAAGTAAGATTAAATAAGATACGATACTTAATAAGGTTTTTCTTAAAACGACTTAATATAGCGGAGTATAACTACTTAATCTATAATAAGAAGTTACTTACGATTATATAATACTTAGACTTTTAAAGGGCAAAGTTATATAATACGCTAACGTTTATAGTACTAATAGACTATAAGAATCTAAAGTACTTTATAATAAAGAGGAAGTTAAATAAGAGGTAAAGTAAATAGGTAATAAAGCTCGCTTTATATAACTTTATATTAAAGTACTACTTAAGGAGGTTAGCGGTAATACTTAACGCTTTATTGCGCCGCGACTAAGATAAGCTAGAAGGGGCATCCGATAAGAAGGAAATAAGACGCGTAGTATAGATAATCTTAAATAGCGCGCGATTAATAAGATATTAAGTCCCCCCTTAGCGGCGAGCACGCGAACCTCCCGCGACGATTAGTATAAGAAGAGCGTATTACCGCGATAATATAAAAAGGGGAAGAAAACGCGGGGTTAATCGCTTATATAAGTAAGGTAGATAACCTTATACTTTAGGATAAAGGCGGGGCGAATAAAGGCGGAGTTTAGCTAAAACTTAACTTAAACTTAAGCTAAGATACGCTTAAGGAATAAGCACGACCGGCCTATATATTTAATAAGTAAGAGATATAAGAGCGGTAGATAACGATACTACGAAAGGATAAGAAGTACTAAGTAGTATTTTAAGTAATACGGAACGGCGATTAATTACTTACTTTAAAATAGCAATTAAAAGTTTAGGTAAGTAAGTATATAATTAATATAAGGGGGCGCCTTCGCTTTAAAGACCGACTTTAAGTGCTAAGTAAGGCTTAATACCTTAAGGAGGGGGAGGATAAAGAGCTAAATAAGCTTTAAGTATTAATTACTTAGCGGATATATAACTTAACGGCGGTAAGATACTTAAAGTATAAGGGGACGCTTATAATATTAGCTTAAAAGTTCTTTTAGCTAGGCTAGTTATCGATAGTGCGCTAGCTTATTACGAACTATAGGCTGTGCGGTAAGAGGTATATTTAAAGGCAACTTTAAAAGGGGCTCCTCCGATTATTACTACCTCTTATATAGCTATTCGCATACTTAATAATAAACTTTATAGTTAACTTACCGCTAATAAGGACTAAGGGCTCTTAAAACCTTTAAGTAATAATAAACCGGCTAATAAAGGCGATAACTTTAAAAGCGATACCGATAATAAAAGCAGCAGTATACGCTACTAAGTTCCTATAATCTTACTTCCGCTTTTATAAAATACTAAAATCTATTATCTTAAATTAAAGGACGAACTAAATAAGGCAATTTTAAAAGGAATTCTACTAATAAACTAAGGTTTAAAGGAAACTAAGTTTAGCTTACTACCCGCAAACCGATAAAGTAACGGAGCGCGCGAACTAAGAGGTATAAGCATACCTTTATATATACATCTACTATAAGTAAGACGACTAAGGGGCATAGCTACCTTATGCTTAAGCGGCGCTTAATAATTAAGTAGTATTAATAATAAGTATAAGCCCCTTTTTCGCTATATATAAGTACGATATTAAGCCGATTTAAATCGTATAGGAGGAGGGACCGCTTACGCTAAATATAAAGAGCGCACGGAGCTTTATATAAAGGATAAGGGAAGTTGCTAACTTTCTTTAAACGGCGATCGCCGCGTCGTAAGTAAGGTAAGAGGAGATAGTAAACTAGTTTTATACGCTAGCGGAAAGACTTTAAGTAGGCGATAAGGTATAGCTAAATATAAGAAAATATACTACGGATAGGCCTTCTTAGAAGCTTAATTAGCTATACTAAAAGTATACTATAATAAA
The DNA here is from genome assembly GCA_027405785.1 of Ophiocordyceps robertsii. Taxonomy (NCBI): domain Eukaryota; kingdom Fungi; phylum Ascomycota; class Sordariomycetes; order Hypocreales; family Ophiocordycipitaceae; genus Ophiocordyceps; species Ophiocordyceps robertsii. Next base: position 65,286 of record JAPEBW010000252.1, read on the forward strand.
GGTAGTTAGCCTATATATAGTAAAACTTAATATACTAAAGAGGGTATATAAAAGACTATATATAGAGTTCCTTTACTATATAGCGGATAACCCCTTACTTAGCTAAGTAGTCGACGACTATTAGCTACTATTAGTAATTAAGGAAGACGATAAACTAAAGTACGTTATAAAGAAGATTAAGTAAGCCCGGTAAAGATAAATTAAAAAGGGGAGGTAACGCTAAGTCTTAGTAAAGTAATATAAGTATACTAACTTAATATAGTAGCTAATTAGCGACTTTTAGGATATAATCGCCTTAAAGGAATTTAAGAAATAGTATAGTAGCGTAATAAAGAACGACGGGGGCGAAGCGGAAAGACGATAGTAAGCTAAGTAAGAGAGTAGGAGATAAGATAAAGGAGCTAGTAAAGAAAAAGATAAAAACTAAGAAAAATAAAGGAGAGTTTCGGGCTACGCTTAGTAAGCGTTAAAACGATTTTAAACAATAAATATAAAGAAGATACGCTATAAACGTATACTAAGTAAAGATAATAACTAAATAAATAATAGATATAATAAGATATAATAAGATATAGAGTAAATATAAATAGAATATATAAGGAACTAAGACTTAATTTAAGTAAGCTACTTACTACTAACCGATACTAATAAATTAACCCTAAACGTTAAGGTATATTTAGGCCTAGCGCGCCGTAGTAGCGGCGCGGGCTAACTCCGTATACTATAGTAATTATTAGCGATATCCTTATAGCCGGTATTTATTAAAGATCGGAGAACGTATATATAAGTCGGCATAATAGTCCTTAAACGTCCTTTAAGATATATAGTCTTAAAGCGTATTAGCGGTAGTAACTATAGCGCCGGTATACTAATATTACGTTAGCGTTATATCGTATAAAGTCTAAAAATAAGGATATATAGGTAAATAATATAACCCGGCGTAAGCGTAGGCAAAATAATTACGGGCTTAAGGCGAGGCTTAATTTTAATAAGCGCTATACTAAGTATCCGTATTAAGAGACGCTATACGTTTAACGCACGCGAGGTAAGGGGGGCGCCGTATAATAGTGCTATATATTGCGCTCCGCTTACTAAGCGATAGCGGCGGGCGCGAAGATTAATATAAGGGCGGCAGCGTATAGTTACCGGGCGTGCTAAGGGGCGCCGGATAAGTAAACGCTTATAATACGGCGGGAGATAAGGCGTAGGGAGTTATAGTAAATATATTAAGGCGCGGCGTAACGAAGCTATTATAAGAGGGGGCGTGCGCGCGAGAAAATTAATAATTAAAGAAGAAGAAAAGAGAAGAGAGGGAGAGGGAGAGAGAAAAGGTATTTATACTTAAGGACTATAAGCGGCGGGAAGGTAAGGCGTGCCTTAAGTACCGATAATAGCGGTAAGTAAAGGAGATACGTTATACCGCCTTAGCGCTACTTAAGACGATATAGCGGCGTAAATAAGCGAGCGTATAATATATCTAACGCTATAAGGCGACGTTAGTTAAGGGAGTGCGTTAACGTATAACTATAAGTATAATAAGGATAACTATACCGATTAACGTTAAGCGTAAAGCGGGGGGCGGGGCGACGACGTTATATACCCCGGCGCGCGACGGCTTAAAGGGGGGATAGTATTATAGGCTATACTATAAGAAAAGCTATAGTTATATTATAGCGAACGACTTAAAGTTAGGCTAATATATAGCCGAAGTTATATATAACTTTACTTAAACTTAGTATAAGTTTAACCTAAACTTAACTTAGGTACGGGCTACTTAAGCGACCCTTATAAAGTATAAAGCTATATAGCTTAAATAGAGATTTCCCCCTTCTTTCTTTAGCTTTAAATAAATAATTATTTAGCTATATACTACTAAACTAAGTATATATAGGCCCTTAATAATAACCTTTACTACTTCTTAATTTATCGTAGTAAGATAAAACTAAAAATAAGCTTTAAGAGAAGTAATAAACTCTTATAGCTTAACTAATTTTTTAGTATAAAGTTTAAGAGCCTTAATCTTTAAAATAGAACTACTATCTATAGAACTTATAAGGGGGTAAGAAAGTTCTAACTACCTTAAACTAGCTTATAGCTAACTAGTCGGCTATAGTATTAAAAAAGCAGATATTTCTTCTTTTATTTATTATAATTAGATAAACGTAATTATAATAAATACCTTTTATTTATTAAATAACTTAAAGAACTTACTAAGTATAAAATACTAAGTAATTTTTATTAAAGCTATTTAATTATAAAGATTCTTATAAGCTAGTTTTATATTACGGAACCCTTAGCGTTTTTTATATACTAAGTAGTCTTATATAATTTATTTAATTTAAATTTACTTATTAAAAAGGATAAAAAAGACTTAGTATAGACTACTAAACTAAATAAGGTAAGGGTATCTTATTATGCGGATTTCTTATATTAAAACTAGCTAGAGAAAAAGAAAGAAAGAAAGGAAAGAAGTTAAGGGAAAAAGGAGCGAAGACCTCCTTTTATACTTTTTTAAGGCTACTTAAAGGTTTTACTTTTATATGCTTTTATATATTAAACTAAAACTTATACCTTATATAACTTATAAGGTTATTAAACTACTTCTTAAACTAATAAAAATAGCTTACGCTATCTTTATTACTAGTTATAAGTAATATACGCTTTATTACTTATAACTAGCTTATAAGACTAGATATTCTTATCTTAAAACCTTTTATAAGATTTTATCCTCTTTTAGAGTAAGGCCTCTTACCTTAGCTCTATACGAGGTATTGGTCGATTATATAAAGTATTAGTCGATCTTTACGATACGAGTCCTATTACTAGTTAAAGCTAACTTAAGCTAAATATAAGCGTATTTAACCTATACCGCCTATAGCTAATACTAGCCGTCTCTAACTATTAAGCTATATCGTCTCTCCTTATAACTACTAGTATTTACTTTAATAGTTATAACTCGTAACTAGCGGTATTTACTTTATTAATCACTCCTTTATATTTAGCGGTATATACTTTACTAGATATTAGTACTTTTAGTACTTAGGATTACTAATAGAATAGGGTTTCCGTTATATATAGATAATAAACTTATAGACAATACCTTTATAAATAAAGATAAAAAGTCTATAGATAAAAAGAAGACTATAGATATACTTTTTTAGTATAAAAGATTAAGACATATAAATTATAAATTACTTTATAGATACTTAAGAAAAAGGTATTTTAATATAAATATAAACAAAGCTAATATAATAAAGATAAAGCAATATAAAGCTTATATAAAAGCTAAACAAACAGATAAAAAGAAAAAGACTCCTTTAAGAAGGAAATATCTCTTTTTAGATAAAATACATACTAATATTTAAGGCCCTATAAAAACCCCTACTTATAATAAATACACATACTTTATATCCTTTTTAAATGCTATAACTAAATATCTAAGAATATACCTTATACAAAGCAAGACAAAATGTCTGCCTAAATTCTTAGAATATAAACAGGAATTAGAAAATAATATAAATAAGACTATTATAAAAAAGGTTTTCTCGAATAATGCAAGAGAATTTATATATAATATAAGCCTATACTGCTTAAAAAACGGCCTTATATATAATATATGTCCTGCATATACCCCTTATTTTAACGGCAAAATAGAAAGGATAAATAGAACTATACTTAATAAAGTCCGGGCTATGCTTTTTACCTTAAACCTACTAAAATACCTATAGGGTGAAGCTGTTTTAGCAGCTAC
>JAPEBW010000253.1:0-68719 GCA_027405785.1 Ophiocordyceps robertsii
AAGCAATAAGGCCTTTTTAGCCTTATAGTATACTTATTTAAATTCTCTCCGCCGCCCACCCTCTCTCCCTTCCTTTCTTTCTTTTATAACTATATTTCCCTCCGCCGCCGGCTATAGCCCGCCGCACCTTACTTACTCTTATATATATAACCTTTACTACTTTAAGCTTACGATCTTTATACTCCTGTTTTAAGTCCCTTTATTATTTAACGTCTCTTATAGCTAAGACTAGCTATTTTATAACTACTTTTTTAGCCCGCTTTCTTATAAGCCTTTACGCTTTTAATATAAAGAATATAAATAAGCTTTTAAGCTTTATAAAAATAAGGCGGCTATCCTCCGCAGTCTTAAGTCCTTTAGCGAGAGTTAAAACCTTTAGGTTTAAGCTTCTATATAAACCTACGCCGCCTTTTATAGCCGCGCTTAAGCTAATAAATTTAACTTAGATTATAGTACTATAAAGGACGGCCTATACTACCCTTTTTAAATACTTAACTTAAACGACTCGCCTCCTAGCCTTATGCTATAGCGAGGTCTAAATAGCTAGTTTCGCGGCAACTTAGCTATACCTCTTACTTAGCTCTTACTATCTAGAAGCCCCTACTACTTATATATTTTTTAAAGTATAGCTAGAAATCTTTATTAGCGGAATAACTAGCTAATACTTAACGCTTTAAGGTTAGCTAACCTCGCTATAGTCTTAAGATCTATAGTAGCCGCTATAGCTAGCGGAAACCCGCTTTAGCTAAATAACTAAAACGATGTCTACGCTATCCTTAACTACGTATTTAAGGCCTAGCTTAACTAGTTTATAGCTAGGTTTATAGCGGCGTCTTAAGCAACTACGGCTAAAACCTTATCTCGCTTCGCATACGGTCTAGCCCGTGCTATAAAATCCCCTTCCTAGCTTATAGCTATAATAAGCTTTAAAGACCTATTTAGTCCCGCTTAGCGAACGCTCTTCCCGCCCGCCGCTACGCCTAGCCCGGCTATATAGAGGCGCACGAGCGCCTTATTATAGTCTATCCGCCGTCCCTTCTTAACCGGAGGAGATAGCGATAACTAGCCTCGCGATATATTCCGCCGCCCGATCTTATAAAAGCCGCTAGTAGTAACTAATATAATCCTTAATAGACCTAGCTTCGTAGGCTTATACTCCGGCGATAAGATTATAATAATCGGGAGTTTCCGCTTAGCTATAAACTATACTAAGTTCTACTTATAAGCCCGCGAAGAGTCTAAACGCGACCTAACTTTAACTTAAGTAATAAAGTTTTTAGGCTTCGATATCCGCCTTATCGGCCGTACCGACTACGCGCTTTATATTCTCGCCTTTAAGGCCCCCTTTATATAAAGGTTCTTTAAGACTATTAAGCACGTTTAGAACCTTAAGAGCGAGGAGTCGGGCATTAAGGCTATCGAGGACCTTATTACCCGCTTTTAAGCGGGAATATAAACGTTCGATACCTTAGTGCTTATTATACCCGTAAATATTAACGGGACGGCCTACCTTTACCTTAATACCTTCCCGGTAGCTAGATACGCGTTAGTTAGCGGAAAGGCGTAAGTAGTAGCGCCGCGTAAGAAGGATAATAAGTCGGAAAGCCTAGCGATAAAGAGCGGGGGATAACTATAATAGCGGTAGTAAGTAAGATATAATATCTCGCCTATAAGCGGCTTATAAAGCTAGTAAGTAAAACGGGAGACTTAGCGGAGGATTAAAAAACGGCGTAGGAAAGATAGGTAGGATAATAATATAAAATAAGGCTTAAATAAAGCTAATCTCTTATAATATATCCCGCCGGGGAACTTAAGCATTTCCCGGTACGGAGACTCCTTACTACTTAGTAAGGGCTTAAATATACGCCTTAAAAAAGAGTTAGAAAAACTTTACTATAAGTTTTAGCTAAACGTATTAATCGCCTTAATAAGAATAAAGCTATATAACTAAATATAAAGTAAGGATTTATAATAAAGCTACTTATTAGCTATCTTAAGCTACTTAGTTACTATTAGCCGGATAGGCCGAAAAAAACTATTAGAAAAATAAGGATAGTATATTACTAATATAGTATAAAGACGCTATTACGAAGCTATTACTTAACACCCCCTTTACTTTATCCTTACTTTAAACCGATAAGGACGTTAGCTTTTCTTTTTTACTTAAGGGAGTTATTATAAAATTTAAATAGCTACGCCTAGACTCCTTACTTTACTCTTAAAAAAACCTTACGAAACCCCGCGATAAGAACGCTTAAAGCACGTACTATAAAGGCTCGCTTAAGGAGATACGATAAATATTACTAGTTAGACCCCGCTAAGGTTTCTAGGATATAACTACGGAGGATTAAGAGCCTACCTAACTATAGTTTACGATATCTTTAACTAAAGGAGATACTATAAAAACTATTAAGCGGATTCCGCCGGTATCTTTAAGGGATTTCTAAGGATTTCCGCGGGATATTCTAACTATAGTTTAACCCGTTTTTAACTATAAAAGCACCTTAAAAGATATAAGATAAACCTTATCGCGATTTTTAAGGGATATCTAAGGATATTTAAGGGATTTCCTTAACTATAGTTTATAGTATTTTTAACCGGGCTTATACTTAGTTTATTAAGCGATTTTACGAGGATATTTATAGTTTACTTTATATATTATAGATAATATAGTTAAAGATCCTTAAAAGTAGCTTAAAGGACTAAGTATAAAGTAGCTAGCTATACCTTTAAGAATAGATAAGCTTTTTACTATTTTTAAACCCTTATATATAATTATATATAGTAATTAGTCCGTTATACCGGCTTAACCGGCAGTAATTAGTCCGTAATACTAGCCTTAACTAGCAGTAATTAGTCCGTAGTACTAGCCCTAACTAGTAGTAATTAGTCCGCGCTTTATCCCCTTATCCTTATGCTATAAAGCGTAGTATTATGCTTTTTACCTCGAACTTACTAAAATACTTATAGGGTAAAGCTATTTTAGTAGCTATATATATATATAATAAGTCCCCGCACTTTGCTATAAGTTTTATATCCCTTATAAAAAAGAAGAATAATATAGCTTTAAGTCTAAAAGACTTAGATAAAATAAAGGTATTTAGAAGCACTATATTTTATAAAAATAAAACTCTTAATAATAAACTAAAGCTTAAAGCTTATAAAAAGGTAATAATAAGCTATAAAGATACCGCTTATAAAATATATAACTTTTCTAAACGAAAAGTAATAATTTCTAAAGATATAACTATACTAAAGAATAACTTCTTAAATAAAGAGGAATATACTAATTTTAATAACATGCCCTCTTTAAATAAGATGCTAAATAACTATAATACTAGAAATAATAGTACTAGTAATAATAATAACAATACTAATAATACTAGTAATATAAATACTAGTAATATAAGTAATAATAATAATATAAATACGAAAGATACTAGTAATATAGATTATAATACTAGCGATAATAATACTAGCGATACCTAGTAAAAGGATTAAAGGATTTAAGTAGAAATACCTAAGAAGCCTACTAAATACTATAAAGATTTTATAGAATACCTTATATATAATATAATAATTAATAATAATAATACAAAACATATTCTTTTTACTATAGAAGGAAATAAAGATCTTATAGAGCCTACTACTTATAAGCAGGCTATAAATAGTCCGCAAGCAAAAGACTAGGATAAAGCTATGCTAACTAAACTAAACGAACTTATAAGTCTAGATTCTTAGGAAATATAAGAGCTTCTTAGTAATACGGAGGCTTTAAGAGGCCGATAGGTCTATAGAATAAAGAAGGATAAGAAAAATAATATAACTAAGTATAAAGCTCGCTTTATAACACAAGGCTATAAGTAAATATACGGCTTAGACTATATCGAAACCTTCTCTACAACCGCTAAAACCGAGTCTACTAAACTCTTATTAATACTAGCTATAACTAATAATTAGCAAATACTATAATACGATATAAAAAATGCATTTATATATGCAGATATAGATATAGAAACATATGTAAATATACTATAAGGTTATAAAGACTATATTATAAATAAAGACCCTAAGTATAAAAATAAAAATAATAAGCAGTATAATAAAAATAAAAAGCTAGTTGCAAAATTAAAGAAAGCTTCATACGGTCTTAAATAAAGTCCGATGCTTTAATATAACTTATTATCTAAGGTCCTAGGCGAGCAAGGATTTTCCTACCTACCTATAGACGAAGGGGTATTTATAAACAATAAGCTACATATAGCTATATTAGTTTACGTAGACGATCTTCTGTTCTTTAGGCCCACAGAGGATTCTATAACTTATATAATTAATAAAATAAGCAAGGTCTTAAAGATTTAATCTTTAGGCAAAGTAAAAGACTTCTTAGGAATGACTATAACTATAAACAGAGCGAAAATAGACATATATATATCCTAAGAAAAATATACCCTTAATATAATAATAGAATTTAATAAACAAAATATTAGAACCTTAAAAACCCCTGCTATAAAGGGAGTTAAATTAAATAAAACAGAAGACTATATAGCTATAAAAGAAGACATCCTATTATATTAAATGCAAATAGGCTTACTATTATTTTTAGCATTGTTTTTAAGGCTAGATATATTATACGTAGTAATATTATATGCTAGATTTGCTTTTAACCTAGAAATACTACATTTTAAAGCACTAAATATATAAAATGTCTATCCGTCTAACTATATAAAAACATTGCGCGCTAGTTATTACATAGTTAGATAATTAATGTATATAGCAAATATAGCGGATTTACACCTTAACAGCCTCCTTATCTCGATATACTTAGTATAAGAGATATAATAGTAGAAAACCCGCGTATATACTACGGTAAAAGACCTATGCCTCCGTTAGGAATCGAATAAGGTGCTACGTAGAAGCCGGGCTTATAACTATAAAATGTTAATCCGTCCGACTATGTAAAAACATTGCGCGCTAGTTATCACATAGTTAGATAATTAACGTATATAGCAGATATAGCGGATTTATACCTTAATAGATACGATCTAGAAATATTTAAATAAATATCCTAGCTTAAGCATATACTATAACTATAATATAGCATTTAATATGTTATTTTTTAAAGCCTATACTAATACTAATTAAGCTAGTGATTTTATAGACCGTAGGTCGGTATTTAGATACTGTTTTTTTATAAATAATAACCTTATAAGCTAGGCTTGCTAAAAACAAAAATCTATAGCACTCTCTATATGCGAGGCCGAATATATAGGCCTTAGAGAGGCTAATAAAAAAGCTTTATATTTATATAGCTATTTTAATACTATAGTAAAAAGAATGTCTATAAATATACCTAAAAATAAAGTCCTTATAATTTTTATAGATAATCAATCTGCTTTAAAAATAGTAAAGAATCCTAAATTATATAAGCTAAGAAATCATATAGGCTTAGCATATAACTTTATACGTAATAGTGTTAAAGAAAAAGAGATAGAGGTTTATTATATAAAATCTAAAGATAATATAGCAGATATATTTACTAAGGGATTAGGTTTTATACTATTTAATAAATTCCGAAGTTTACTAAGAATTAAAGAGGTTATAATATAAGTTCCTATAATAAAGGTTTTTAGCTATTTCTTACTTTCTTTAGCTTTCCTCTATATAACCTAAGCTTTTTCACTTATATAAAGGTTTTCCTTATATAATAAAATAAAGAGGTTTTACTTAAATTATATAATAAGTTTTTCCCTTTAAGAAAGATTAAAAGCTTTAAGTTTTTTCCTATAAAATAGGTTTTCTTAAGCTATAAACGAAAGAATTCTTTCTTATTTAAAGGTTTTTTCCTTTACTTTAGTTAGTATGTTTAAAGCGCACTTATATACTATAAGTACCCTTAAAGGGAGGCTATAAAGGAGTAAATTATACTCTCCCGCAGCCTATAGGCTAAATACAGCATAAATAACACATAACATAAATACGCGGAAATATACATTAAATCCGCTATACAATTTCGCATACTATACATCTTTCTTTGTATTGTTCCACCTTTAAATAAGCAAGATATAGGCAGATTAAGAAGAGGTATATGTGGAGACTATATGCATAATCCGTGCTAAGTCGCTGCGCCACCTCGTATTCCTTGCGGAATTAATCCCTACGCTTATAAATACAATATTAACCTAATAATAGCTATTAGCCCACTATGCATAACTGCGCTAAATAGGGGGCTCTTTTTCAAATCACTTAAGTCACTTATAGCTTAGGAATTGTCTATATAAGGAAGCCTTAGTCCCCACTTTACCTTAAATAGATTATCAACCTTATACACACACATCTTACCTCTTTCTTTACCTTTTCGCACACTCTTTGCATCTTTATAATCCCCTTACTCGTAGCTTTAAGCCTGCTCTCTTTTACACCCATTTGCTCCTTAATTAGCTTAAAGTACTAGTAGTTTATTATTTATAGTAAAGCTAAGTTACTTTTACCCCTTATTCTTATTAACATTGTTTTAATATAGTAAGCTAAGTATAACTAAGGCTATATTTAGGGCCTTATTAATAGTTTAAAGGCAGTATCCGCTTACTTTAAACCTAAGGTTATTATACTTAAGACCTTTATAACTATTAAGGCGGTCTTTAAAATAGTAGCTAAAAGGACCTTTAAGATAAGCACTTTTTAAAAAGAAAAGGCTATAGCCTAAAGGGCTTATACTACTTTAAGCGCGCTGGCTTTAGCCTTAAGCCGCTATAAATATAAAAGTAAGGCCTTTATTACTTAAGAAATTCTAATACTAGCTTATATTAATAGTATAAAAACATCTTACAAAGTCTCTTAATATACCTAGGCTAATATTAAATATAAACAGTATGTTCCTTAAAGTTTTCAGCTTTTTAAATACCTATAGAAGACGCGTATAAAGTTAGTACTAGTAAAATATAAGCGGAAAAGTCTACTTTACAGCCCGGGGTGAAATACTAATAATCCGGCGGACTAAAACAACTATAATATGTTAGAACGGCATAATAATAATCCGGCTAACACCTTACCGCAATTATAAAAGACTCTTTTTTCCTCTCTTTTTCTTAGCTAGAACTTAGACCTTTAAGCAATTTAAATTCGCTCTTCTTACTACCTTTTTCCCTCTTATATCTTAGTGCCTCCTCCCGCCTTATACTATTAGTATAATTAAGTTAGTTTTACTTATTTAACTTTAAGGTCGCGTTAAGTAAAGCTTGTTATTTTAAGAGATTAAGTAAATAGTAAAAAAGATAGTAAAAATAATAATAATAATAACAAGCTTAAGATTTAATTTTAAGTAGTTAATAAAGCTAAGTAACTGTTTAGCCCTTACTAAGTATATAAAAGGTGGCTACTAAGGATATTTAGCATTTTAGTAGTTCGTAGTAGTTTTATTATTATTAGTAGCAGTTTCCTACTTTAAGTAAGCTAAGAGGGTCTTTAAATAAAATCCTTTTTTCTTAAACTTTTAATTAAAGCTAGTATAAGCATAAAGTAAGTCCTAATTTCTTATTATAGTATAGCCGCTTTATTAAGTAAAAATAATTAAGTTTCTTAAATAGAAACGCTTATATACATAATATTTAAGCTAATAACTAAATAAAATAGAATAAAATATAAATAAGCTATATAAAAAACGATAGCTTAGTTTTAGGAAGTTATAGTCTTAAAATTAAAAGTAAAAAACTATGATAAGCTATGCTATAAAAAGAGCTATAGTTATATTATAACGAATACTTAAAGTTTAAGCTAATAAATAACTAAAGTTAAATAAAACTAAACTTAAACTTAGCTTAAACTTAGGTTAAACTTAACTTAAGTATTAACTATCTAAGAAATACTTTTAAAGTAAAAAGCTATATAGCTTAAATACAGTTTTTCTTTTTCCTTTTTTAGCTTTTAATAAATAATTATTTAGCTATGTTTTACTAAGCTAAGTATATACTAGCCTTTAGTGTATTTAAAACTTCTTTTAAATAAGGTTACTTAACTTAAAAAGACACTTACTATTAATAATATAGTATAAGTAAAAGGGCTACTTTCTATAAAAAGGCTAAGCTTAAAGAGAGTAGGAAAAAGAGCTAAAGGAGGCTAATATTTTAATAAAAGTCAAGTAAGTAATCTTTTTACTATAATTAAAAGCTATTAAAACAAGCTACTAAGTTTAAGTAAGCTAGCAATAAACTTAATAGCTTATAAGCTAATTTAAAGCTTTAATATAAAAGCTAAAAGAATAGTAAGGATATATATATAAGAAGGGGCCGGCTTATTAGCTATTGGCGAAATACTACTTTATAATATAATAATAAAGGCTAGAATGCTTATTATTAAAAACAGCAATAAAGGAAAAAGATTAGTAAAAGCCGCTTTTAATGCTAAAAAAGTTAAATAGCTAGAATTATAACTATATACCTTAAGCCTAAATATATATAAAAGAAATACGAGTTTAACTAAGACTTTTTTTAAAATTTAAAGGAGGTTTTCAATTTTAATTATAGAGATTAAAATACTAGCTTATAATAAACTATAGCAACTTATTTAAATATTAGTGCGGATTAAGGCCTTGATTAGTTAGAGTTCCTTAAGTACTTTAACTTAATTTACCTTAATATAAATATTTCATCACAGGCTATAGCGGCTATTTCTATAATTAAAAAAAGGGAGGTCTAAATATTCTCGGCGTTTCTTTTTAAAGTTCGAATAAAGGGGTTTTAAAATTAAAAAAGGGTTATAGCTATATAATATCTATATCGTGTTTTTAAAGGGCGCTTTAAGCCTTCGCTTTAAGAAAAGACAAATAAAAGTTAACTTTCTAATTTTAGGCTTTTTAACGTATATTAATTAAGAAATACAAATTATAGTAAAGCTAAAAAGGGTTTAAAAAACATAAAGAAAGTAGTAAGCGGTGTAAGTAAAAACTAAAAGAACTTAAAAGACAATACTTAAATAAGTAAGTATAATACTATAAATTAACCGGGTAGAGGATAAAGCTAACTTAATATATAGAAATATTAAGTCTATAAAGCGATAAAGTATATTGCTTGCTTTTATAAGAAAAAAAAGAAAGTGACTTTATAATTAGCTATAGCTATAGTTAAGGAAGTAACTAAAGTTAATTTTAATTTAAAAAAAAAGACCCTTAGTATAAAGATAAGCGCTAAAGGAAAAAGAAAGATAATAAATAGCTAAGACGTTAATAATAAGACACTTTTTTTTAAACTTAGTATTTCTTAAAGTTAATATTTTTAAGAAGAAAAGGCTTAACGCGCTTATAAATAAAAGCTATAATTATTATATTTTAGTAAGTTAAAGGGTAGTAATAAAGCTATAAATAGCTTTTATAGATACAATAAAGAAGTTATAATAGCTTTTGTTTAACAATATCTTAACGCTTTAAATAAAAAGGATCTTAGTATTAAAATAAATATAAATAAGTATTTCAAATAAATATTTACTTATATAGTACGAAGGTTAAGCTATAATATGTTCTTAAAGAGGCTATAAATAAAAGTAAATAGGGTGGTTTATGATATTAAAAGAGACTAGATTTAATATAAGAAGGCAGGGATTTAAGTCGGCTTTAAAAAATTAAAAAAGGCTATAAAGATTATAAGTATTAAGGAGGTAAAGCTAATAAGCGCTTAAATTTTAATAGTGGAGTATTGATAGGAAAAGGTTAAAAGGAATAGTAAATAGCGGTGATAAGGATTAAAGATAAGAGTAATTAAAATAAAAAACCTAAGAAGAAAAAGTGCTAATTAACTTAGCGGACTATATTCTAGCTTTAGGGCTATAAGCTTATAAAGACCTCTTTATACCTATAAAACCACTTAAGTAACCCCCGTTTTAACAAGGTATAAACTATAAGACTTATCTTATATTAAAACAAAATAGCAAGGAGATATTATTATTATCAGGGCCTATATATAATATATAAAAGGAAAAGCTCCTTATTCTTTATAAGATTTTAAATAAGTCACTAAAAGTAAACCTTATTAGCTTAAGTAACTTATTAGCTATAGCGCTAGTATTATTTATAATTAAGTTTAATAGCTTTTTATACTTTTACTATAACTGTTAAGCTTTAAATTACGCGCTACTTTTAAACATAAAGACGCTATAAATATTAGCGAAAGTATATTAGTTAACGAATCTTAATATTACTTTAGCGTTTTATAAAATTTAGATTTTAAAGGGCTAGAAGTTTAAAATAGTCTTTAAAACGAAGTTTAGCTTATTTAAGTTCTAAGTATACTTATTTAGCTTTATAAGGATATTAACTACTTTTTAACGCTATATTTACCTTGTATTAAAAGACTACCTTTAAAGGTTTTTATAACGTATATTAATAACGTACTAATTTACTAATTAAGGTCGCTTTTTAACTATTAAGAGAAGGTGTTAAAAGTGCTTAAAAAGCTAAAAACTATTAGCCTTATATAAAAATAATAAGAAAATCACTTTCTTATAAAGAAAGTAAAATACTTACGTTTAATTATATAAGCTAAAAGCAAAGTTTAATAAAATTTAAAGAAGATTTAACTATAAAAGTAAAATAAGCACTTAAGAATATAAAAGCGTTTAAAGCTTTTTAAAGTTTATAAATTACTATTAAACTTTTATCCCGCCTTACGCTAAAGCTTTAAAATACTTTAATATTTTTATAATAAGAATATAATCTTTATATAAACTAATAAGCACTAAGCCGCGTTAAAATATATTTAAAATACGTTTTATAATATGCTAATACTATAGATAGATAGCCTTAAGAGGAAAATATACTTAAGGGTAGGCTACTTAAGGTATATAATAGGTGAGGTAGTAATATTAATAAAGCTGGAAAAAATAGAATATGTAGTAAGCTTTTTTTTTAAAAGGCTAAACACTACGGATTATAAATAATGAATTTCTAATAAAACGCTACTTATAATTAAAAAATACTTAGAATTTTAAAAAGCAAAGTTATAAAAAGCGCTAGTGCTTAGAATACTAAGAAGCTATAAAAACTTAAAGTACTTTATAATAAAAGAAGAAATTAAATAAAAAATAAAGTATATAAGTAATAAAAATTACTTTATATAGCTTTATATTAAAGTACTTTTTAAATGATAAATAGTAATATATAATGTATTATTAAACTAAAGCTAAAATTAAACTATAAAAAGATAAAATAAAATAAAATAAAATTCATAGTTTAATTTATCTTAAATAGCGCGCGGCTAAAAAAATATTACGTTTCTTTCAAAAGTAAGTATATAAACTTTTTATAGTTATAAGTATAAAAAGAGTATATAGTTAAATTAATATAAGCAAAAAAAAAGAAAAAAGGTCAATTGCTTATATAAGTAAAGCAAGCGACTTTACTTATTTAGTTTAAAATAAAAAAAAAGCGGAGTTTTATTAAAACTAAACTTAAACTTAAGGTAAGATATACTTAAAAAGGAGGTATAGCGAGGTTATATATTTAATAAGTAAAAGATATAAAAATTGTAAATAGCAATATTAGAAAATAATAAGGAATATTACGTAGTATTTTAAGTAGTATAAAAAAGTAAATAATTACTTTAACTAAAACAATAACTAAAAGTTTAATTAAATAAATATATAATTTATATAAAGGGGCGTTTTTACTTTAAAACCGTTTATAAGTACTAAGTAAGCCTTAGTATTTTAAGGAGGGGGGAAAGAAAAGGCTAAACAATCTTTAAGTATAAATTGCTTACTAAATATATACTTTTACGTCGGTAAACTATATAAAACATAAAGAAACGCTTAAAATATTAGCTAAAGAGCTTTTTTAGCTTAGATAGTTATTAATTGTATATTCGCTTATTATAAAATATAAACTATATAGTAAAAGCTATATTTAAAGATAACTCCGGAAAAGGCTTTTTTAACTATTGCCCCCTTTTTTAAAACGATTTATATACTTAACGATAGATTTTATAGTTAACTTACTACTAATTAATACTTAAGGCTTAAAGAACTATTAAGTAATAATAAATAAACTAACAAAGACATGAATATTAAAAGTAATACTAATAATAAGGGCAGTATACTATATACGCTATAAGGTTTTAATAATCCTCTTTCCGCTTTTATAAAATGCTAAAGTTTATTAATTTAAATTAAAAAAAAAACTAAAAAGGTTGTTTTAATAGAAATCTAATAAGTAAACCGGAGTATAAAAAAAGCAAACCTTAGCTTACTAGTTATAAACTAATTAAGTAATATAGCGTATAAATTAAGAGGTATAAGCCTACCTCTATATATATATTTAAAATAAGTAAGATAACTAAAAGGTATAGCTACCTTATACTTTAGTAGTATAAAATAAACAGGTAGTATTAATAATAACCGTAAGCTCTTTTTTTATAATATATTAATATACTATTAAGCTTATTTAAATCGTATAAGAGAAAAGAATATTTACGCTAAAGATTAAAAGTGTAAAAAACCGTATATAAAAAATAAAGAAGATTACTAACATCTTTTAAACGGCTATTATTATATTATAAAGAAAGTAAAAAGAGATAATAAACCGGATATTTAAATTTATAAAAAGGCTTTAAGTAAATAATAAAGTGTATTTTAGTATAAGAATATATATAATAAAAAGGCCTTATTAAAAGCTTAACTAGCTATATTAAATAGATATTATAATAAAAGTAGTTAGCTTATATATAGTGGAACTTAAAACATAAAAGAAAACGATATAAAAAACTATATATAAAGTTTCTTTACCGTATAGCGGATAGGTTTTTACCCGGCTAAGTAGTTAATAACTACTAGCTACTATTAATAATAAAGGAGAATAAAAATCTTAAGTATATTATAAAAAGATTTAATAAGCTTAGTAAAAAATATTAAAAAAAAAGGTAATACTAAGTCTTTATAAAGGAGTAAAAGTACGCTAACTAAAGTTAGTAGCCGATTAGTAAACTTTAAGATATAATTGCTTTAAAAAAGTTAAAGAGAAAGTATAATAATACTAAAAAGAATAATAAAAGTAAGATAAAGAAGTAATAATAAAAAAAGTAAAAAAGTAAAGAAAAGGGTAAAGAGGATAATAAAAAAAAGATAAATTAAGAAATGTAAAAGGAATTTTAAGCTATACTTAGTAAATATTAAAACGATTTTAAATAAGAAGGTATAGTAAAAATATACTACGGATATTTATTAAGTATAAAAACTAATAAGATAAGGATAAGATATAATAGAATATAATAAAAATATATCTTAAATATAAATAAGATTTATAAAGAACTATAACTAAATTTAACTTAACTACTTATTACTAGTTAATAGTAGTAGATTAACTTTGAATATTAAGATATATTTAAGCTTAACGCGCTATAATAAGAATATGCGCTAGCTTTATATACTATAGTAATTATTAGTAATATAATTTTATTAAATCTCTATTAACAATTTAAATATATAGATATAAGTTAATATTATAGTTTTTAAAAAAAGATTTCTTATTAATAGTTTTCAAGCATATTTATAGCAGCGATAATAAACTAATAATGCGTTAATATTATATTATATTTAGTTTAAAGATCTAAACATATATATAAGTATTAAAAACCGGCGTTAGTATAAGTAAAATAATTATAAGGTTTAAGTAAAGATTAGTATTAATATACTTTATACTAAGTAGCTATATAAAAAAACGCTATACGTTTAATATATATATAACGTAAAAAGAGCGCTATAGAATTTAACTACGTATTATACTCCGCTTATTAAGCGATAATAATAAGCGCAAAGATTAATATAATAGTAATAGTATAAAATCGCTAAGTATATTAAAAAGCATAGTATAAAACGACGCTAATAAGCTAGTAAGAAATAAGGCGTAAAGAACTAAAGTAAATATATTAAGGCGTAGTATTACTATGCTTTACGGCGTAAAAATAAGGGGATAAAGCGCGGACTAATTACTACTAGTTAAGGCTAGTACTATAAACTAATTACCGCTAGTTAGGCCGGTATAACGGACTAATTACTATATATAAACGTATATAAGGGTTTAAAAATAGTAAAAAGCTTATCTTTTCTTTAAAGCATAGCTAGCTACTTAATACTTTAATTTTTAAGCTAATTCTAAGGATTTTTAACTATACTATTATACCTTTTATTATTAGTATATAAATAAACTATAAATATCCTTATAAAATTACTAAAGAAACTAAGTATAAGCTTAGTTAGAAATACTATAGATTATATTTAAGGAAATCCCTTTAATATCCTTAAATATTATTTAAAAATCGCGGTAAAGTTTATCTTATATTTTTAAGGTGCTTCTTTAGTTATAAACAAGGTAAACTATAGTTACGATATCCTGCGGAAATCTTTAGATATCCCTTAAAATTGCCGGCGGAATCTATTTAATACCTTTTATAGTATTTTCTATCGTTAGAAATATTAAAAACTATAATTAAAAAGGCTCTTAAATATTTATAGTTATATCTTAAAAACCTTCGTAAGGTCTTACTAATAATATTTATTACGTCTTTATAAGCGAGTCTTAATAGTATATACTTTAAGCGTTCTTATTATAAGGTTTAATAAGGCTCTTTAAAAGGAAAGTAAGGATAGCCGTTTAAATTTTTTAATACCTCCTTAAAGTAAGAAATAAAAGCTAATATCCTTATTAGTTTAATATAAAAATAAAGTAAAAGGGGCGCTAAGTAATTACTTTATAGTAGCGTCTTTAAATTCTATTAATAGTATACTATCTTTATCCTTTTAAAAGTTCTTTTTAGCCTCTTTAGCTAATAGCAGTTAAGTAGCTTAAGATAATAAGTAAGCGGCTTTATTATAAATCCTTATTACTTATTTAATTATACGCTTTTATTTTATTAAGGCAATTAGTATATCTAGCTAAATTTAGTAATAAGGTTTCCGGCTTTTTTTAAAGTATACGTTTAAGCGTTTATTAAATAGTAAGGAGTTTTTACGCCGGGGGATATTTATCTTTTTATAGCGCAATACGTTATAAGAAACTAGCTTATTTAAGCTTTACTTTATATTATTATCCTAATTACCTTTTACGCTATTTTTAATCCCCTGCTAAGTTCTTTATACTACTTATTAGCCTTTTAAGCCGCTTATAAGTAAGATATTATTTCTTACTTATTATAGCTACTATAGCTATCCCTTACTTTTTATTACCGGAATCTTTAACCTTTTATCTTTTTTACGTAGTATTACTACTTCTACCTTTCCGCTTATTAATATATATTTAGCTTTTAAGAGAATATAAATATAAGACTAAGTCGTTTTATTAATAGTAATAGGAATAGTTAGTATTAAAGGATTAAATATTTATATTCCCGCTTAAAATCAGGTAATAAGGTCCTTAATAGCCTTAATGCTTAATTCCTTACTTTTAAAGTTTTAAATATATTGAATAGTCTTAAAAAACCTCTTTATAAAAAGAGTCTTAAAGGTAAAAATATAAAGCATATAGTTAGTATAGCTTATAAAGCGGACATTAAACCTAAAGAACTTTATCGCTTAAAATAAAGTTAAGTCGCGCTTAAATTTCTTATAGGCCTATTAGTAGAACTTAGCATAGTTTATAGCTAAGTGAAAACTTATAATTATTATAATATTATCGCCGGAATATATTCCTATAAAGCCGGCGTTATAAAGAATTAACTTAAGTACTATTAATAGCTCTTATAATATAAAGAAATAAAATATCTCGCGAGCTTAGTTATATCTATTAACTTTAATTAAGAAGGGGCGGCAGATAAACTATAATAAGGCGCTTTTATGCCTTTTTAGAGCTAGGCTAAGCACAGCGGCTAAAAGGGAAAGCGTGCGCTAAGCGGGTTTAAAAGGGTCTTTAAAGCTTATAGTAGCTATAAGCTAAAAATAGGATTTTATTACGCAGGCTAAACTACGTATTAAGTAAGATAAAGTTTTTACTATAATAGCTAAAAACGTTATTCTAAACCTAGCTATAAAATAGTTAAGCTATATAAGGGAGTAAAATATACTCTCCCGCAGCCTATAGGCCAAATACAGCATAAATAACACATAACATAAATCCGCTGAAATATACATTAAATCCGCTATACAATTCTGCATACTAAACATATTTCCTTGTATTATTCCACCCACACATGAGCAAGATATAAGCAGATTAGGAAGAGGTGTGTATAGAGACTATATGCATAATCCGTGCTAAGTCGCTACGCCACCTCGTATTCCTTGCGGGATTAATCCCTAGGCTTACAAATACAATATTAACCCAACAATAGCTATTAGCCCACTATGCATGATTGCGCTATATAGGGGGATCTTTTCCAAATCACTCAAGTCACTTATAGCTTAGGAATTGTCTATATAAGGAAGCCTTGGTCCCCCCTTCACCTTAGATAGATCATCAACCTTACACACACACATCTCACCCATTTCTTCACCTTTTCGCACACTCTTTGCATCTCTATGATCCCCTCACTCGTGGCTACAAGCCTGCTCTCTTTCGCACCCATTTGCTCCTTAATTAAAAGGTTTTAAAAATAACTAAGCTATTATAATTAGCTAACGACTAAACTTTAATAATAGAAAAAGAACTTTATAAAGAGACTTTAATATTTTTTAATAATAATAGTAATTTAAGGTTAAAGATATTTTATATACTATTTAATATATAAGGAGATTATACTACTTAAAAATTACTTTAGAGTTCTTATAAGAACTTAAATAAGAAAAGACATAAGAATCTTAAATAAAAGGGGAAAATAGCGTTTTATAAGAATAAGCTATTTCTTACCTTAAAGACTAAAATCAAAGTTATAATAGATTTTTATTCGCACCTTTTATATAAATATTAAGATATTATCAAAACGTATAATAAGATTAAAAACTATTATAATACCTATAACCTTTATAAGAAATTCTAAGGAGTTATTAGGTTATATGATATATATAATAAAAGTAAAGCTATATAATATAAACTTTAAAGTAACTTAATTCCTTTAAAGGTTCTTTTAAGACCTTAAGACTTTATAGCTTTAAACTTTATTATAAAGCTATTTTAGTCTATAGACTTTATAATTAGTATAAAATAGAATTTTATTATAGTTATAAGTAATAGTCTTATAAAGTATAGCTATTTTAATTTAATATATAAAGCTATAAATATAGAAAGGTTATCTTATACTTTTTTAAGATATATTATAGCTAATCGAGGACTTTTTAGTTTAACTATTTTAAATAAAGATTGGAAATTTATTTTAAATTTTTAATAAGGTTTAATATAAGCCTTAAGTATAAAGTATAAATTTTCTACTACTTTTTACCTTATTAAAAACGGAATAATAAAACGATTAAATTCAATGCTTAAGTAATACTTTAAAAGCTATATAAATTATTAATAGGAAAATTAGCCTTTTTAATTGCTTATAGTAGAATTAGTATATAATACCTCTTATTTTAAGTATATTAAAAATACTTTAGTATTTATAAATTATAGCTTTATATTAAAAGCTTATAAGTCTTTTTTACTTAAAGAAGTTATAGGTGAAAAAGCTATATTAAACTTTAAGTTATTAATTAGCCTATATGAATTTATAAAATTAAATAAAAAATATATTACTAAGTGAATATTATATTATTATAATATAAAGTAGTCTTTAAAACCTTCTTTATTTAAAGGCGAAAAACTATATCTTTTTATAAAGAATTATAAGACTAATAGACGTAATAAGTCCTTAAATTATAAGAAGATAAGACTTTTTAAAGTTATAAAGAAAATAGAAAACGTTTACTATAAGTTAAAACTTTTAACTAGTTTATTCTTTTACTTTATTTTTTACATATTTCTACTAAAGCTAACTTTATAAGAAGCTAAGATAATAAAAGAGGTAGACTTAAAAAGAGTTAAAAGAGCGAATATTTAGTAAGGGCTATGCTCGCTAAGAAAATAGAAAGATTAAAAATACTTTTATTTAATAAAGTAAAAAGATTATCTTAGTTCGAATAATTCTTAAAAACCTATAAAGCACTTAAAAAGAACTTAAAGAAAGGTTAAGGATTTTTATTAAGAAAACTATAAAGTAAAAGTATTAGCTTCTTTAACCTAGGATTTCTTTACTATTCTTAAAAAGTAAAAGTAAAAGCAAATTTAAAAAAGAAAGAAACCTTATAATTAAGTTAATATAACTTAGTATATATCTTGTTTAAGATAAGATTCTCTTTATTTAAAAAAGATCTACTAACGATAATATTAAGATTTTCTTTAAAGAATTCTTAAAGTTACCTTTTTTAAAGCAAGATTTCTTTAATTATTTTATTTAGCTTTTTAAAGTTGAAAAAACATTAAATAAAAAGATGTTTATCCTTTTAGGTTGAAAAAGACCTTAAAGAGGGGAATATATAACGGAAACCTTATTTTATTAATAATCCTAAGTACTAAAAGTACTAATATTAAATAAAGTAAATACTAATAAATATAATAAAGTAACTAGTAAAGTAAATACTACTAGTTATAAGTTATAACTAATAAAGTAAATACTAGTAGTTATAAAGAGAGACGATATAGCTTAATAGTTAAAGATAGCTAGTATTAGCTATAAGTAGTATAAGTAAAATACGCTTATAATCGGCTTAAGTTAGCTTTAGCTAGTAATAAAATAAATATTAAATAAATCTACTAATGCTCTATAAAATTAATTAATACCTTATATAAAGTTAAGGGAAAAGGCCTTCTTTTAAAAAAGAATAAAA
Organism: Ophiocordyceps robertsii; assembly: GCA_027405785.1. Classification (NCBI taxonomy): domain Eukaryota; kingdom Fungi; phylum Ascomycota; class Sordariomycetes; order Hypocreales; family Ophiocordycipitaceae; genus Ophiocordyceps; species Ophiocordyceps robertsii. Next base: position 18,772 of record JAPEBW010000253.1, read on the forward strand.
TCTTGTAAAAAGGTTTAAAATACGGATATTTAGTTTTATAAGCTAGTTATAAGTAATAAGGTATATATTACTTATTACTAGTAATAAAGATAGTATAAGCTATTTTTATTAGGTTAAAAAGAAGTTTAGTAACCTTATAAGTTATAAATTAGTATATAAAAGTATATAAAAGCATATAAAGAAGAAGGCTTTTAGTAGCCTTAAAAAGTATAACAAAGCGTAAAATATAAGCGTTCCGGCTACTTATATATTAGTATATAAGATATAAGTATATAGATAATAATTAACGTCTTAACTTTTAACTTAAGCTAGGGCGAGACCCTTTAGCAGTATAGTATTATCGTACTATTTCTCTATAGTAAATAGTAGCAATTTCTTTAGCGTTAGTTTAATCCTTATATAAGAAAGTAAACCTATAAGTCTAGATAAAAATAAGGCTCCCCTTAAGCACGCGTAATAATATAAGCGTGCGTAGCTTTTTACTACTAGCTTAAAAAACTAAAAAGGTCCCGTCTTATAAATAACGAAGATATTATTATCTTTCTTTTTAAAGCGGCAATTATTAAAAAACGTAAAATATAAGCGTTCCGGTTACTTATATATTAATATATAAGATGTAAGTATTTAAACGATTATTAGCGTCTTAAATTTTAACTAAGGCTAGGGCGAGACCTTTTAGTAGTATAGTATTATTATACTGTTTTTTTCTAGTTAAAGGGATAAAAAGAAGTCCTTTCCTTTTCTTCCCTTAACTTCTTTCCTTTTTCCTTTAGCTAGTTTAAAACCTAAGAAATCCGTATAATAAGATACTTTTACTTTATTTAGTTTAGTAATCCGTACTAAGTCTTTTTCTTCTTTTCTCGCTATAAATTTATAAACTTAATAAATTATTTAAAGAAACTTATTTTAATAAAGGATTAATGTTTATATAATATAATACCTTATAAAACAACTATAACTTAATTAACACCGTATTTTATATTAAATATAAGATTTATAAATTTAGTAGTTTTATAATAAGGTTTAAAGCTATAAAGTCTTTAAGTTTTTAAGGAAATTTAAAAGAAATTTAGTTATTATAAGGCTTATATTATATAGCTTTACCTTTATTATATATATTATATAACAAAATAACTCCTTAAATATTTTTTAAAAAGACTATAAGTATTATAATAATTTTGAACTTTATTATAAGTTTTCGTAATACCTTAATATTTATATAAAAATTATAAATAAAGATTTATTATAACTATTCTTAGTCTTTAAAGTAAGAAATAGCTTATTTTTATAAAACGCTAGTTTTTTCTTTTACTTAAGATTCTTATATCGTTTCTTATTTAAGTTCTTAAAAGAATTCTTAAGTAATTTTAAACTAATAAGATCTCTTTAAACTTTTAAAAGTATATATAAAGTTTTTAACTTTAAATTTCTATTTTTATTAAAAAATAATAAGGTCTCTTTATAAAGCTCTTTTTTACTATTAAGGTCTAGATATTAGCTAGTAATATTAGCTTAGTTATTTTTAAACCTTTTTTAAAAAAAACCTTATAATTAAACTTTAAAAGTATTTTAGCTTATTGTATTTACTTAGTATTTAACTACTACGTTATAGTAAAATAACCTATATTCTTATAATTTTTATAAACTTTAAGTTTATATTTATTCTTTAAGATATAGTATTAAAATTCTTTAAATATATAAATAATTACTAAGAATTATTTATTATAAAGAAAGTAATAACTCTTTATACTTAATAGCTTATTTAAATAAAACGGTTTAAGTTTAAGAATATTATTTTTATTATACTAGCTTATTTACGCACTTTATATAAAATTAAAAGTATTTATTTTTAATTTTAACGTCTTTTTTATATTATAAGTATTTAATATAAGCTTTTAATAAGTAATCTTTTAATCTTTTTAAGGCTTTATTAGCTTTTAAGTTTTATATTAAAGGTTTTATTTTTGCTTTTTTTATATTATTAAAATTAGTATGATTTTCTTAAAAAGGTTTAATATAAACTTCTTAAAATAATTTATATTTTTTATAAATCTTTAAATTTCCTTAATATTTAAAAGAAGTAGCTAATCTTTAATTAAAAAAATCTTTTAAGGGTTTATCTTTATATAAAAAAGAGTAATTCTATACCTTAAGAATCTTACTTTTTATATATAAAAGCTATATTGTTTTAGTAAGATATATAAGCAAGCTCTTTTTAATACTTTTAGTACTATATTAACTCTTTTATAATATTACTTTAGCGTATTAAAGTATATAATAATAATATTTAAATATACTATGTAAAAACGGTCTAAATAAAGTTTTAATTTACTAATCACTCCTTTTTTTAAAGGTTATTTATATATTAAATAGTCTTAAGAGTATAACTAAAACTTCGTATAATTTATATTACGTTTTAAAGGCTATTTTAAAATCGTCTTTCTTTTTAATAAATATTTAGCTATAAGTAAATTTAAAGTTAACTTTTATATATTACTACTTATTAGTTTATCTTTTTTTTATTTCGCTTATAAAAATGCTACGCCTTATAGCGTAAGGATAAGGGGATAGGGCGCGGACTAATTACCGCTAGTTAGGGCCGGTACTACGGACTAATTACCGCTAGTTAAGGCCGGTACTATAAACTAATTACCGCTAGTCGGGCTAGTATAACGGACTAATTACCGCACGTAAACGTATATAAGGGTTTAAAAATAGTAAAAAGGTTATTTATTCTTAAAGGCATAGCTAGCTACTTTATACTTAGTTCTATAAGTTAATTTTAAGAACCTTTAACTATACTATCTATAGTACGTAAAATAAACCGTAGATATCCTTATAAAATCGCTTAATAAACTAAGTATAAGCCCGGTTAGAAATACTATAAATTATAGTCGGGGAAATCCCTTAAATATCCTTAAATATCCTTTAAAAATCGCGGTAAGGTTTATCCTATATCTTCTAAGGTGCTTTTATAGTTAAAAATAGGTCGAACTATAGTTAAGATATCCCGCGGAAATCCTTAGAAATCCTTTAAAAATACTAGCGGAATCCGCTTAATAGTTTTTATAGTATCTCCTATAGTTAAAGATATCGTAAACTATAGTTAGGTAGGCTTTTTACCCTCCGTAGTTATATCCCGGAAACCTTAGCGGGGTCCGACTAGTAATATTTATTATATCTCCTTAAGCGAGCCTTTATAGTATATGCTTTAAGCGTTCTTATTACGGGGTTTTATAAGGCTTCTTTAGGAGTAAAGTAAAGAGTCTAGGCGTAGCTATTTAGATTTTATAATAACTCCCCCGGGTAAGAAAGAAAAGCTAACGTCCTCGTTAGTTTAAAGTAAGAATAAAGTAAAGGGGGTGCTAAGTAATAGCTTTATAGTAGCGTCTTTACGCTATATTAGTAGTACGCTATCCTTACTCTTTTAATAGTTTTTTTAGCTTATCCGGCTAATAGTAGCTAAGTAGCTTAAGATAATTAATAAGCGGCTTTATCGTAGATCCTTACCTTATATTTAGTCGTGCGGCTTTATCCTTATTAAGGCGATTAGTGCGTTTAGTTAAAACTTATAGTAAAGTTTTTTAACTCTCTTTTAAGGCGTATATTTAAGCCCTAACTAAATAATAAAGAGTCTCCGCGCCGGGGAATGCTTAAGTTCCCCGGTAGGATGTATTATAAAAGACTAGCTTTATTCGGGCCTTATCTTATATTATTATCTTACTTACTTTTCTTATACTATTTTTAATCCTCCGCTAAGTCTCTTATTTTACTTACTAGCCTTATAAGCCGCTTATAAGCGAGATATTATATCTTACTTATTACCGCTATTATAGTTATCCCTTACTCTTTATTACTAAGCTTTTTAACTTATTATCCTTCTTACGCGGCGCTACTACCTACGCCTTTCCGCCGACTAACGCGTATCTAGCTACTAAGAAGGTATTAAAGTAAAGTTAGGCCGTCCCGCTAATATTAATAGGTATAATTAGCACTAAAGTATTAAACGTTTATATTCCCGCTTAAAAGTAAGTAATAAGGTCCTTAATAGCTTTAGTGCCCGACTCCTTACTCTTAAGGTTTTAAATATACTTAATAGTCTTAAAGAACCTTTATATAAAGGGGGCCTTAAGGGCGAGAATATAAAGCGCGTAGTCGGTATAGCTAATAAGCCGGATATTAAAGCCTAAGAACTTTATTACTTAAGTTAAAGTTAAGTCGCGTTTAAACTCTTTATTAGCTTATAAGTAGAACTTAGTATAGTTTATAGCTAGGCGGAAACTCTTAATTATTATAATCTTATTGCTAAAGTATAGGCCTACGAAGCTAAGTCCGTTAAGGATTATATTAGTTACTATTAGCAGCTCTTATAAGATTAAGCGGCGGAATATATCGCAAGGCTAGTTATCGCTATCTTCTCCGGTTAAGGAAAGATAGCGGATAGATTATAGTAAAGCGCTTATACGCCTTTATATAGCTAGGCTAAGCGTAGCGGCGGGTGGAAAGAGCGTTTGCTAAGCGGGACTAAACGGGTCCTTAAGGCCTATAGCGGCTAAAAGCTAAGAAGGGGATTTTTTAGTATAGGCTAGACCGCGTGCGAAGCGAGATAAGGTTTTAGCTATAGTAGCTTAAAACGCCGCTATAAACCTAGCTATAAACTAATTAAGCTAAGCCTTAAGTTTATAGTTAAGGATAGCGCGGATATCGTTTTAATCGTTTAGCTAAAGCGGGTTTCCGCTAGCTATAGCGGCTACTATAAATCTTAAGACTATAGCGAGGTTAGCTAACCTTAAAGCGTTAAGCATTAGCTAGTTATTCCGCTAATAAAGATTTCTAGCTACGCTTTAAAAGATATATAGGCGGCGGGGGCTTTTAAAAGGTAAAAGCTAAGTAGGAGGTATAGCTAAGTTGCCGCGAAACCGGCCGTTTAAACCTCGCTACGGTATAAGGCCGGGAGGCGAGTCGTTTAAGTTAAGTGTTTAAAGAGGGTAATATAGGCCGTCTTTTATAGTGCCGTAGTTTAAGTCGAATCCGTTAGCTTAAGCGCGGCTGCGGAAAGCGGCGTAGGTTTATACGGAAGCTTAAACCTAAAGGTTTTAACTTTTATTAAAGGACTTAAGGCTATAGAGGATAGCCGCCTTGTTTTTATAGAGCTTAAGAGCTTATTTATATCCTTTATATTAAAAGCGTAAGGGCTTATAGGAAAGCAAGCTAAAAAAGTAGTTATAAAATAGCTAATCTTAGTTATAAGAAACGTTAAATAATAAAAGGACTTAAAATAAAAGTATAAAGATCGTAAGCTTAAGGTAAAGAAGGTTATATATATAAAAGTAAGTAAGGTATAATAGGCTATAGCTAGTAGTAAAGGGAAATATAGTTATAAAAAGAAGAAAAGAAAAGAGAGAGGGCGGGCGGCGGAGAGAATTAAAATAAGTATACTATAAGGCTAAAAAGGCCTTATTACTTAAGGTAAATAGCGGTATATTATTATTAAAATAACTTATTACCTTAAGCGTAGTAAGTTATAGTTTCTTATAACTTATAGTAGCTTTTAAGTCTTATACTTAGGCTTAACCGCTTAATTCTCTTAGTTAAAGAGTTTTATATTAAGTTATAAAAGCCGCGCGTTATACTCTTATTTAAACTACTTAAGTAGCTAACTCCTTTTATGCTTTTTTAAAGGCTTTTACGATCTTCGGTAAGAAGACCGCTTTTTTGTCTACTTATAAGTTATAGCTACTTAGCTAGCTTTTTTAAGCTATAAGGAACTCCTTCCTTAGCTTTTTACTGCCTTTTTTTATTATATAGCTTTATAAGATTTATTTTACTTTTTACTTATTTAAGTAAGGTATCCTTTCGTCTTAAACTAATTTTAAGCGTATAGCTAGCTCGTCCGCTAAGCGTAGTTATACTACCGAAATAACTAAATAAATATTAAAAGACCTTTTTATATCTAGCCGGTATATAAGCTATTTTACTTTAGCGGTAACCTTAAACGGCTTAATACGTCTTTTTTAAAGCTTTGCTAGTTTGCCGTCTGCGATATAGTAGCCTTTACTAAGCTATAGCTAGACTTAATCGCTAGGCTTAAATTTTAGTAAGCGGTGTTTCTTATTATATCTATCCTTTATAGCGGCTTAAGCGTAGGCGATAGCTAACCTAGCTTCTTTTTATAAGACTTCTCGGTTTTATAAGTATAAGTAGTTATTAAAGAACCGAAGGCCGTTATTTATTCTTATCCTTATAATAAGCTTACTAAGGGCCGCGTAAATTACTAAGGAAAAGAAATTATTAAGGCTAAACTAAAAAGCGACTAGTATATTAGTTTAGTATAGGTTTAGGAAATTAGCGGTAAAAAACTATAGCGCGAATTCTATAGTTTAGTTTTGCCTTTTTAATAGGCCGTTAGTTTAAGGGTGCTAAGCGGTAAATATAAGAAGCTTTAATCCGAAGGCTTACTATAAGGTCCGATAAAATACTAAGGTAAACTTTACGTCCTAGTTAAAGATTATCCCCTTTAAAATCCCTTAGTTAGCGCGGAGTAGTTTAGTATATAATGCTTATACTTAGTCTTTTACTATAAACTAGTTATTACTTAAGATAAGGAGATATATTTTTAAGAATTTATTAGGTATAGTTAGTAAGGTATTAAAGAAGTTCTTTATAGGATCTTTTTATAAGGATTATTTAGCTTAAACTACTAAGAGCCCGGTAATAAAGTTTATCGCTATTATATAGTATAAAACTAGCGGGCTTTAAATCGGGATAAGCTACTTTAGCGTCTTACTTTAATCGGTTTAGTTATAGTAATAAGCATTATAGCTATTTATAACCTTATCTATATATCTACTAAGCTATAAGATTAAGAAGCTTTTAAATAGGTCTTACTATATATAGGTACGGCCGGTATAAAAGTATTTAGCGTAAGCGTCTTTAACGATCTCCTTAGCGTAAGTCTTAAGGATATATAGTTTCTAGCGTTTATCGTTCTTTATAAAGTATAGCAACCCTTATAACTAAAAGAATAAGAGTCCGGGGACCTTATCCTTATCGCTAAGCTACGCTATAATTTTTACTTCCTATATATCTTTTATATATCCGTCGATTATTTTTTAGCGGGGCGGTAATTCGAATAATGCTTTTATATAAAGGAATACGCGGTTTATTATCTCGTTTTCTTAAATACGTTTTAATTCCCCTTTTTAGTTTAAGGATACTAGCTTATTATCTTAGTATAGTAAACGTAAGAGCGCGTCCGGCACGACGTTTTTAACGCTTAGGATATAGCATACTTTAAGCGGGAATTAGCTTAAGTATTAAGACGCGAGGACTAGCTTATCGTTAGATTTTATATTAATAAAGAATAAGGACTTTTAGTATATAATTCTATAAGTACTTATATAGTCGGTAAAGATAACTACTTATAGCGTTCTTATAGATAGTACTATAGTACGTAGCTTATATACTGCTTATACTAAACCGGCTACCTTAAGTTCTATAGGCTAGTATTAAGGTTCTCCGCTTTAAAAGGCGCGGCTTAAGTAGCTAATAAGCTAGACCTTAGTTTAGGCTAGTAGCGTCTTTCTATCTTATTTTATACCTTCTTTTAAGTAAAAAGCTATAGCCGCTACTTCGTATTCTTAGGATATATCGATTTAGATAAATAGTTATTAAGCGGGGTCGAAGTAGTAAATTGTTTAAGGCTTAGTAAGTTTCTTAGTTAAAATCGCGAAGGCCTTTTTTTCTTTTAAAGTAGGCTAGAAAGCGGCTTTTATAGCGTATTAAGCTTATCCTTAGCCCCTTAAAGGGACTCCTTCTTCCCGTCTTACTTAAAGCAGCTCCGTCTTTCGTTTTTATAGGACGTTGACTTTCTTAGCGAAATGCGGGACTATATAGCGTAGCTACCTAGTAAGGCCGATTTATTTCTTAAGCTATTAAAGGTTCTTTAAGAACGCGATATCCTTTAAGGCTCGCACGCGTTTATTTATATTTATTAAGCTAATAGCGTTTACCTTAAATCTAAAGAGCTTTATAAATAAGTATATTAAGAAGGACTTTAGTCTAGATAAGGTAATATTATAGTTAGAAAAGGCGCGAAATATAGCCTTTAAATATTAAAGGTATTCTTTAGCTATATTAAAGTAGATAATAATATCGTCGATATAAGCCGCCGCGTATTCTTAGTATTTACGGAGGACGTTATCGATAAACCTTTAAACGTATGCTAAGGAGTTCTTAAAGCTTATAAGTATTATTAATAATCTTTTTAGCCTGCGATAGCTTATAACCGTAAACCTTTCTTAGTAGTTTTAGTAAACTAAGAACTAGTAAAAAAACGATTATACGTTTATTATACTAATAAACTTCTTTCCTTAAAGGCGTTTAATTATATCGCTTTAAAGGGGTATTAAGTATACGTTTAAGATAATAATAGCGTTAATCCCCTATAAGTTTACGATTACTTATCCTTTCTTTTTTCCGTTTACTATCTTTTATACTAAAAATACTAGCGCCGCGAATAAGGTTAGCCTATAAACTCGTTTTAATCGGCCTAACGCGGTTAGCTAGCCGAATATCGTATTTACTACCTTCTTATCTTTATCGCTTAATAAGTATAATCTTAATATAACTTATTAGTATTACTATCCTTTTACTAAAAGAATATATATATATTTAGATTCGTCTATATATACTACTCCTTTATCCTTTTAAAAGCGGGAAACGATTAAAGGATATCTTAGACTTTTAATACGTATTTTAAGTCTTTAGCATAGATCTAAACGCCCTTATCGGTAGTAAGTTTAAGTAGGTCCTTAGTTTAGCCAATTCCGAGTTTATAGTTTATAGTAAGATCTTTTTATAGGAAGTCCTTAGCGGGGTCTATTTTATCCGGATTTTCTATAAAGGCTTCCGCTAAAGGAGTAGTAGCGTTAACCTCCTTATATAGTTAAAACTACTTATTAAAGTCCGTAATTATCCTTACTTTTTAGCCTTAGCGGAGCACTAGTAGTTCCTTAAAATAGTTTATCGCTATAAAGCTTATATAATCCTATATTATTATCCGGGCGAGCTTAAAGTTATTTAGGAAAAATATTATATTACGCCTTAATAGCGGCGCCTAGACTTATATAAGTAAGGCGTAGCTAAAACTAGCTAGAATTATTATAAGAACTAAGTAAATTACCTATCTATATATCGCTAGTCTTAGCCGGACTATCTTAACTTTAGCTTTAATCCCTTTATAGGCCCTGATCCGTAAGACCGATATAAAGTTAATAAGGTCCCTTTAATAAAAAACTAAAAAGTCTTAGCTAAGTAATATATTAGCTATTAAGCGTTTTACTATTTAAGCGCCGATCCTTACCTTTATAACTGCGAGGCTACTATTTAGCCTTCTTAGTATATAAGCGGTAAATTCCGCTTATTTAATAGTAGCTATTCTTCTTACTACTTAAATAAGAATTTATTAAGAGGAGTTTATAGTTATATCTTAAAAGGTCTTTATTAAGTTAGCTTAAATAAAGCTTCGGTCTGCCTTAGTATCTATATAGGCTTTAATGCTTATCCTAGGCCTTTCTTTTCCGTAGACTAGTAAGCGTATATAAGTAAATCGTAACGGCCTATTAAGGTTTAATAGCTAAATATTAAGGGAAGCCTTAACTATCTAAACGCTTTATAGCTTCCGAATAACTACTTACTATACTAAGCTATATCTTTATATAGCAACGTCTTAGTTAAGGTTAAGGGGGTATTTATCTTCGATATATTAATAAAGCTTATTCTTTAAGGGGAATGCTTTACTATAAAATCCGCACGCTTTATCGGCCTCTTATATTAAGTCTACTATAATATAGATTACGGTTTTTTCTAAGCTTTTATCGGTATCTAACTAAGCTCCTTTTATATCGTACTCTTTATCCCTTAAATAGTTATTAGTCTTTACCGTAGTTCCTTTTTTAATCGCGGGGTATACCTATTTTAGCTTTAGCGTTAGCGAGTATAGTCTTTAAAGTCCCTTCTCTCTTAAGCTAAAAGACCTTAACTTATATTCCTAGCTATTTAAGCAGGTTTCTTCTTTAACTTAGCGAGCGCTATAAGGCTTAAAGTATATCCGCCTTTATTAAGCGGTCTAAAAACGTAACCCTTAGTCTTAGCAAGCCTTTAATAAATAGCTAAAGCGTCTTAAACTATCTTTTAAGTGCGTATAAGGTACGGCTAGTTAGCCCTTGCTTTTTTATAAGTTAGACCTATTTCTTTTACGCTAGTAAGTGCTTTTAAGATCTTTAAGTATATTTAACTTATAGCTAAAGAAGAATTTCCTTATATTTATTAATCTATTTATTAATATCCTCGTTCCTTATTAAACATTATAAAGATTCTTATAAGTAAATATCTAGCTTTTAGTAGATTATTATAGTTAAGTAGTCTAGCTAGTAAAGCGCGGCCTTAGCTTTACGTTATAAGCGCGATATTTAAGACTTAAAGTCGGATCTTACTATTATATCTTTAATAGTAAAGTGCTCTTTATTAAGTGCTTATATCGCTATATTTAAGCGGATTTTAAACCGTTTTTATAAAGTAGATATCTATTAGCTTAGTTTAACGCTAAGCTTATTAAGTTCTTCTTATTATAGTTCTAAGAGGTCTTTAAAATACTATTCCGCTATACTTCCTTAAAGGAAAAAAGGCAATTAAATAGCTAATTCGTCTATATAAGCCTTACTTTTACTAGCGTTTTAGCGGATAAAGTTAATAAAACGGTCTACTTCTTAAAACATACTAGCTTTATCGTCTTCTTAGACTTTATTAAAGGATACTTTTAAAGGTCTTAATAGGTTAAATCTTCTTATATCCTTAGCTTATAGTTAAGGTTTTTCCCGGGGCTTAGTAAGCGTATCTTCTTTTCTTAGTACTTAAAAGAGAATAAGGAATTATTTATTCGATATTACTACTATTCTTACTAAGGGGCTTAAGGCTATACTTAGTCTTAGTATCTATACGCTTAGTATAGATAGGTTTAGCCCGCTAAGGGTATCGCTTACCGCGTCTTTATCGCTTATTATTAAAGTCTTAGTCTTAATACTTTTACTAAGCGCTTAACCTTCCGTTTTATACGCGTCTTAGAATCCGGTACGCTATAAGGCCCTTAGCGTAAGAGGCTTATTTTTATTAATCGAGAGTCCCGAAAATGCCTTAGTTAGCGCGGCTATAGCGGATAAGGCTTAACGGTAATACTAAACTAAAAAACTACTAAGTATCCTTTAAAGTAGATTTCCGGTTAAGGCCTTTAAGCTAAACTTTATTAGTAATATACGGTAAAAATATCCGCTAAGCTTATCGTCTTAAGGAAAGAGTAACTTTATTATAAGCTCGATCCGGAGGGTATTTAATAAGCAAGGAGCCGGATAGCTTTAAAGTCGGCTTATCTTTACTTCTTTTATTTAAAGGATAATCGATCCGTTTAAGTAATATTAAATTTAGTTTACTTAATTATATAGATTTTATCGTTTTATAGTCTATCCTTTATTAGTATTTTAAAAGCGGATTGCCTTTAAAAGGGTAGTAGTCTTAGCTTAGCTAAGTAAGACTTATTCTATATCCCGTTTAGCTTTATAGGCTATCGCGGTATAGTACTTTAAAAAGGGGTAAGGGAGATTATAAAACCGGTATACTTAATAAGCCGCGGCCTCTTCCGCTTTTATAGCCTACTTATCTTAAAGTTCTATTATAAGCGCGTTAAAGAAAAGGTGCTTATTATTAAGGTTAGACTTAAAGGCTAATAAGAGCTTCTTATTAAAGAAAATATCGTTTAGTATTTAACTTCCTATAAGATAAGTACTTAATCGTGCGATATAGTCGCTTTTAGCTTAGCGGATATTTAAGGGATTTCCGTTTAGATAAGTAAAAATTACTACTATTTACTACGCTTTATAGCGTAAGGATAGGGGGATAGGGCGCGGACTAATTACCGCCGGTTAAGGCTAGTATTACGGACTAATTACCGCTAGTTAAGGCCGGTATTATAAACTAATTACCGCTAATCGGGCTAGTATAACGGACTAATTACTATATATAAATATATATAAAGGTTTAGAAATAGTAAAAAGCTTATCTATTCTTAAAGGTATAGCTAGCTACTTTATACTTAGTTTTTTAAGCTAATTTTAAGGACCTTTAACTATACTATCTATAGTATATAAAATAAACTATAGATATCCTTATAAAATCGCTTAATAAACTAAGTATAAGCCCGGTTAAAAATATTATAAACTATAATCGGGGAAATCCCTTAAATATCCTTAGATATCCCTTAAAAATCGCGGTAAAGTTTATCCTATATCTTTTAAGGTGCTTTTATAGTTAAAAACGGGTTAAACTATAATTAGGATATCCTATAGAAATCCTTAGAAATCCCTTAAAGATACTAGCGGAATCCGTTTAATAGTTTTTACAGTATCTCTTATAGTTAAAGATATCGTAAACTATAGTTAAGTAAGCTCTTAACCCTCTATAGTTATATCTTAGAAACCTTAGCGGGGTCTAACTAATAATATTCGTTATATCTCTTTAAGCGAGCCTTCGTAGTACGTGCTTTAAGCGTTCCCGTTGCGGGGTTTTATAAGGCTTCTTTAAGAGTAAAGTAAGGAGTCCGGGCGTGGCCGTTTAGATTCCGTAATAAAAAGGTAATAGCGTCTAAGTTTTTATCGTATTATTATTTATCTCTTTAAAATTAATATAAAGTTAATTTTATTCTTTATCTTTACTATTTTAAAAATTAAATAATAAGAAAGACCTATCTTTTAATTTACACTTTTTAATATAACTTTTTTATAAGTTTTTATTAATATATTCTTTTAATAACTTTAAATAATTTTTATTTAAGCTATATATCTTTTAGATTTTAGCCTTAAAGCTTTCTTTTAACTTAATTTTATAGTTTTTACTACTTTTTAATAGTAGCTTATTTTTATATAGCGGGGTAAATACTTAAAAACATTTCTTAAAAATATCTTTAAGTATTTTTAAATAACTATTCTTAAGGTGTTTTAAGTTAAAAATACCTTTTAAATATCTTATATATTATATTTACTTTTTAAAGTACTTTAAATTAAATGTACCTTTTTAATACTATAAGCCTTTTTTATATAAAACATCTTATCTTTTTTTCTTACTTTATTTCTTAATTATATCTTTATTCTTAACGTATTACTCCTTAATAACTTTTAATTTATTTTATAGATTTTCTTATTATAAATTATAAGTAACTTTAAAATAATCTTATAAACTTTTAGTATTTATTATAAAACTTAAAATATAAGCGTTCTAGCTAGTTATATATTAATATATAAGATATAAGTGTATAAACGATAATTAATATTCTAACCCTTAACTAAGGCAAAAGCAACACCTTTTAGCAGTATAGTATTATCGTACTATTTCTTTATAGTAAAGAGTAGCAATTCCTTTAACATAGGTTTAATCCTTTTATAGGAAAGTAAACCTTTAAGTCCGTATAGAAATAAGGCTTTACTTAGGCGCGCGTAATAATATAAGCGTATACAGCTTCTCGCTACTAGCTTAATAAACTAATAAGGTCCTATCTTATAAATAATAAGGACGTTATTATTTTTTCTTTTAAGGCGGTAATTATTACAGAACGTAAGATATAAGCCCTTTAGCTACTTGTATATTAGTATATAAGATATAATGATATAAACGATAAATATTTTCTTAACCCTTAACTAAGGCCGGGACGCGATCTTTTAGTAGTATAATATTATCGCACCGTTTCTTTATAGTTATATCTTAACTAAGGTTTAGTATTATTTTCGCGTATATTATACTAATCGTATTGAAATTATTTTTAGTTATACTAATTATTTTATTGTTTTCCGTTATAATGTTTATTATTATAATACTTATATTTCTATAAGTAGCTTTATTATTATTGCTATTATATTTGTTTATCTATTTATTATTAAGTATTACTATATTAAAAGTATTATAGGGTTTTATTTTAAGTTTATTTGTTATTATACTATAAAAAAGGATATTGAAAGTTTTATCTTAAAACTTTAAAAGGCTTTTATATTAATTTTTTAAAAGATTATATTTTTATAAAAAAGGTCGTTTTTATATAATATTATAGCTAATAGCTAGGATATTAAAGAAATCTTAAAAGTTATAAGTCCCGATTATATATATAAGAATATTAGTGTTATATATAAAATTATTATTATTATACTTAAAAAGTAATCTTTTTAATAAAAGTAGTATATAAAGTTTATTTTTTCTTTAATAATATAACTTTAAACGATTTACTATTATAAAGGAAATATAGCTACTTATTATACTATAATATATAATTATAAAGGGATAAGAAAGTTTTAAATACTTTAAACTAGCTTATAGCTAAGTAGTTAGCTATAATATTATAAAAGTAGATCTTTTTTCGTTTATTTATTATAATTAAATAAATACAATTATAATAAATACCTTTTTTATTTTATAATTTAAAGAACTTACAAAATATAAAAATACTAATAAATCTTTATCTAAGCTAATAAATTTTTAAAAGCCTTATAAGCTAGTCTTATACCACTAAAATTCTTTTCGTAAGGTTGTTTTTAAAGTAGTAAGTATACTAATATAATTTATTTTATATAAATTTACAAGCATAAAGAGAAAAAAAAGACGTAGTCTTTAGCTAATTAAACTAAATAAAGTAAGGGTATCTTATTATATAGATTTCTTAGATTAAAACTAGCTAAAAAAAGAAAAAAGAAAAAAAAGAAGTTAAGAAGAAAAAAGGAAAGACCTTTTTTATACTCTTTTAAAGCTATTAAAAGGCTTTCTTCTTATATACTTTTATATACCTTTATATAAGAATTAATAAATTATACCCTATATAACTTATAAGGTTACTAAACTACTTTATTAGCTACTAAGAATCCTCCTAGCTATTTTTCTTATTATTAATAAGTAATATACTAGCTATTACTTATAACTAGCTTACTATAATAAATAATCTTATTTTAAAACCTTTTATAAGATTTTATCCCCTTTTAAAAGGAGGCCTTTTACTATAGCTTTATACGAAGTATTAGTTAATTATATAAAGTATTAGTTGATTTATTTAATATTAATCCTATTACTAGCTTAAGCTAGCTTAAGCCGATTATAAGCGTATTTTACCTATACTCCTTATAGTTAATATTAGCCGTCTTTAACTATTAAGCTATTTTATCTTATCCTTATAACTACTAGTATTTACTTTTATAGTTATCTTCTTATAGTTAGCGGTATTTACTTTACTAGCTACTCCTTAATATTTCGCGGTATCTACTTTACTTACTATTAGTACTTAGCTAAGTACTTAAGATTATTAACGGAATAAGGTTTTTATTATACTCTTTCCTAAAGTTTATATAATAAGATATAAGCTAAGCGGTTTAGTTTTTATTATTTTTAGCTTATTTAAAGATTTAGTATAAATATATTAAGACTTTTTAGTAAGTAGCTTTTATGTTAATTGTTATATAACCTATTTACTCGTCTTTTATCTTCTTTAATAAGTAAGGTTAAAGCGGTTTAAATCCTTTTTAGTACTTCTATATTACTGCTTCTTTAGCTTTAATATATCCTTTTAATATCATAAGTATATCTAAGTATATTTACTTATTATTAAGTCGCTTTTCTTAGGTAGACCTATAATTACTAATAGGATTACTTAGAAGAATCCGCGATAAAAAGGCCTTAATAAAGCTTTCTTTAAATATTAATAAAGCATAAAGAAATAAGTTTAATTTAAGCTTATATATAAGTATATTATTACTAAAATACTAATCTTTTATAAAAATAAGTATCTTAGTATAATTTATTTAAGATAGATTTATAAGCGTAAAAAGGAGAAAAAGACTTAGTATAAACTACTAAACTAAATAAAGTAAGGGTTTCTTTTTATGCGGATTTCTTAGTTAAAACTAACTAAAGAAAAAGAAAAAAAGAAAGAAAGAAAGTTAAGGGAAGGAGGAGGTAAGACTTCTTTTTATACCTTTTTAAAGCTACTAAAGGACTTTCTTTTTATATGCTTTTATATACTTTTATATATAAATCTATAACTTATACCTTATATAACTTATAAAGTTATTAAACTACTTCTTAACCTAAAAAAAATAGCTTATACTATCTTTATTATTAGTTATAAGTAATATACGCCTTATTATATATAACAAGCTTAGAAAACTAAATATCCTTATCTTAAAACCTTTTATAAGATTTTATCCTTTTTTAAAAGGAGGCCTCCCGCCTTAGCTTTATATAAGTTATTAGTCGATTTATTTAATACTAATCCTATTACTAGTTAAAGCTAACCTAAGCTAATTATAAGCGTATTTAACTTATACTGCTTATAGTTTATACTAGCTATCTTTATTTATTAAGCTATATCGTCCCTTCTTATAACTACTAGTATCTACTTTAATAGTTATAACACGTAATTAGTAATATCTACTTTATTAATTCCTTCTTTTAATTAAGCAGTATTTACTTTATTAGATATTAGTGTTTTTACTACTTAGAATTACTAATAAAATAAGTTTTCCGTAACATATTCCTGTTTTTAAAGTCTTTTTAAACCTAAAAAGATAAATAGTCCTTTTTTAAAAGCTCTTCTTAACTTTAAGAAGCTAAATAAAAAAATCAAAGAGATCTTACTTTAAAGAGAGTAATTTTTAGAAATCTTTAAAGAAAATTCTAATTATTATCTTTTACGGATCTTTCTTAAAATAAAAAGAATATTGTTTTAAAAGGGAATATATATTAAGTTATATAAATTTAACTATAATGTTTCTTTCTTATTTAATTTTCTTTTTACTTTTCCTATTTAAAGATAATAAAGAAATTCTAGCTTAATAAAGCTAATACTTCTACTTAAAGGTTCTATCGATTAGAATCCTTAATATTTCTTAAAGCATTTTTTAAGTGCTTTATAAGTTCTTAGGTATTATTTAAACTAAGATAATTCTTTTACCTTATTAAATAAAAGTGTTTTTAATTTTTAATTTTCTTAGCGAGTATAGCCTTTACTATATATTTACTCTTTTTAACTTCTCTTAAGTCTAGCCTTTTTACTATCTTAGCTTCTTTTAAAGTTAGCTTTAGTAAAAATATATAAATAATAAAGTAGATAAGTAAACTAATTAAAGGTTTTACCTAATAAATAACTTTTTTTATTTTCTTAATAACTTAAAAACGTCTTATTTTCTTATAATTTAAAGACTTATTAAGTCTATTAGTTCTAAAATTCTTAATTAAAAGATATACTTTATTACTTTAAAAAAAGGTTTTAAAGATTGCTTTTAATCGTAATAATATAATATTCTTTTAGCAATATATTTTAATTTAATTTTATAAATCTATATAAGCTAATTAACTACTTAAAGTTTAATAAAGCCTTTTTAGCTATACCCTCTTTAAGTAGAAAAGACTTATAGGCTTTTAATATAAAGCTATAAGTTATAAATACTAAAGTATTCTTAATAAGCTTAAAATAAGTAGTATTATACGCTAACTATACTATAAGCAATTTAAAAAGCTAACTATCTTATTTATTATTTATATAGCTTTTAAGGTATTACTTAAGCGTTTAATTAAATCCTTTTATTATTCCGTTTATAATAAAGTAAAAAGTAGTAAATAATTTATCCTTTATACTTTAAGCTTACGTTAAACCTTACTAGAAATCCGAAATAAATTCCTAATTTATATCTAAAATAACTAAATTTAAAAGTCTTTAATTAAGTATAATATATCTTATAAAAGTATAAAAGAACTTTTTTATATCTATAGCTTTTAATATTAAAATAAAATAGCTATAGTTATAAGATAATTAACTATAATTAAGATAAAATTATATTTTATATTAATTATAAGATCTATAAACGTTAGTAATATTTTAAAAAAGTCTTAAGCTATAAAGTCTTAAGGTCTTAAAAGAACTTTTAAAGGAATAAAGTTATTATAATACTTATATTATATAGCCTTACCTTTATTCTATATATCGTGTAATTTAATAACTTTTTAGATTTTCCTATAAAGGTTATAGGTATTATAGAAGTTTTTAATCTTATTATACGTTTTTATAATACCTTAATATTTATATAAAGAATATAAATAAAAATCCGTTATAACTATTTTCTTAATTTATAAAGTTAAGATAAGCTTATTTTTAGAAAACGCTATTTTTCTCTCTTACTTAAGACTTTTATATCTTTTCTTATTTAGGTTTTTATAAGAACTCTTAAGTAATTTTAAAGTACTAAAATCTCTTTATATACTAAATAGTATATATAACGTCTTTAACTTAAAATTACTATTATTATTTAGAAATAGAAAGGTATCTTTATAAGGCTTTTTTTTATTAAGATCCGGTTATTAGCTAATAATATTAGCTTAGTTAATCTAAAAACCTTACTTATTAATAATTCTATAACTTAATTCGAAATAGAATTTAGCCTATTTTATTTACTTTGTATTTTACTACTATATTATAGCAAGATAACTAATACTCTTATAATCTATATAAACCTTAAGTTTAAATTTAATCTTTAAAATATAGTATCGAAATTCTTTAAAAGTATATATAATTACTAAGAATTCTTTATTATAAATAAAGTAATAAATCTTTATACTTACTAGCTTCTTTAAATAGAACGCTATAAGCTTAAGAATATTAATTTTATTGCGCTAGCTAAACTACGTGCTTTATATAAAATTAAAAGTATCTTTTTTTAACTTTTATAGCTTCTTTATATTATAAGTATTTAATATTAGTTCTTTAATAAGTAATCCTTTAAACTTTTTAAAAACTTAATTTACTTTTTACTTTTACTTAAAAGGGTTCGTTTTAGCTTTTTTTAATATTAAGAAAGTCTATATAATTATCTTAAAAGTTTTTAATATAAAGTTCTTATAATAATTTATATATTTTATTAAGCTTAAGATTTCCTTAATATTTATAGGAATTAGCTAATCTTAAACTATTTAAATCTTTTAAGGGTTTAAATTTATATAAAAAAAGGTAATTATATATCTTAAGAATTTTACTTTTTATATATAAAAGGTACATTTCTTTAGTAAGATATATAAGCTAGCTTTTATTAATTCTTTTAGCACTATATTAACCTCTTTATAGTATTATTTTAGCGTATTAAAGTATATAATAACATTGTTAAAATAAGCTATAAAAACGGTTTAAGTAAGGATTTAATATACTATTAAGTCTCTTTTCAGGGATTATTAGTATATTAGCTAATCTTAAAGGTATAACTTAAAATTTATAAAGTTTCTATCGCGTTTTAAAGGCTATTTTAAATCTATCTGTTTTTTTTCATACGTATTTAGCTATAAGTAGATTTAAGGTTAACTTTTATATACTATTACTTATTAGCTTATTTATTTCTTATTTCGCTTAAAAGAGGTAAGAAAGTATCGTCTTTTATTATATTATTATTTTTCTCTTTAAACTTAATATAAAGTTAATTTGTTTTTATTTTTGCTATTCTTTAAAATAAATAGTGTAAGAGCTCTTTACTTTTATTTAGACTTTTTAATAAAACATTTTATAGGTTTTTGTTAAAATAATCTTTTATAACTTTAAATACTTTTTATTTAAGTTCTATATCTTACGGAGTCTATACTTTAAGCCTTTTTTCAACTTTATTTTTTAATCTTAACTACCTCTTAATAGTAATTTCTCTTTAAGTAGCAGCGTAAATATATTAAAATAAATTTTAAGTATATTTTAAGTGTTTCTAAATAATGATCTTTAAAGTAGTTTAAGTTAATAGTACCTTTTAGCTATTTTATATACTATATTTACTCCTTAAAGTGCTTTAAATTAAAAGTACCTTTAAAATACTATAAGCTATTATTATATAAACTATCTTATCCTTTTTCTTATTCCGTTTCTTAATCTTATCTTTATTTTAATAGTATTGCTAATTAATATTCTTTAAAGTATTTAATAATTTTATTTTAATTAATTATTAGTTGCTTTATAATTATCTTTAAGGATTTTAAAATCTTTATTAATGTTCGGCGTTACTTTTATATATATTTTACTAATCGTAGTTATATTATACTTAGTTATATTAGTCGTTTTATTAATATTTATAACAATATTTATATTTTTATAAGCAGCTTTATTAACTTTATTATTGCTATTCCTTATATAAGTATCGAAAAGTATTACTATATTTAAATTGTTAAAGACTTTTATTTTAAGTTCGTCCTTTATTAAACTATAGAACGGGATATTTAAAGTAATATTTTTAAACCTTCAAAAGCCTTAATCTTTATCTATTATAAGATTATATTTCTATAAAAACAGTAGTCTTAATATAAAATTATAGCTTATAGCTAAAACATTAAAAGAATTTTTAAATTTATAAATCTTAATTATATATATAAAAGGATTAGTTTTATATATAATCTTACTATTATTATATTTAAAAGGTAATCCTTTTACTAAAAGAAGTATATAAGGCTTATAATTTTATTATAACGTAATTTTAAATAGTTTACTATTATAAGGAAAATATAGCTACTTTTCATACCGTAATCTATTAATATATTATAGCAATATCCTTTTAGTTTTAATAAAACAGTTATTTTTATACTTCGAGAATTATTATTTAATGTTAGTAAGTTCTTTGTTTTATAGAATAGCCTTATTATTCTTAAGCTTATTAGGGTTTTACTTTATTTACTAACTTCTTAATAAATCTTAATTCTTTTTACGGAATTAGTTTATTAAGTAACTAAGCTACTTAATAGCTTTTAAAACTAAGTCCTTATTAGTTTTATAGTTCTTAACTGCTTTACTAATAACATTAATACGTTCGCTACGATTTAACTTCTTTTATAACTTTTAGTTGTTAATTTCTTTTTATTAAGCCTTAAACTAGCTTTTAAGCATACTCTTCGAAAATTGCTTAGCTTTATATTGCATTTCCAAATTATTAACCTTATTATTAATATTATAATCTTTCATAAAATACTTACTATATTATTTAAACGTATCTTTAATAGCTAAGTTAAGGAATTTAATATCCTCTTTAAGCTTATCTACTAGCTTATTATTATTTTTCTTAAGATCGTCTTTATCTTTTATTAGATTAATAATATACTTAGAAAAAGATAGAAATCTTTTTTTAGCTTTATAATCTTCTTTATTTAAGCTAAGTTACTATCTTAAAGGTTTTTAATAGTCGTTTAATTATATTACTTTAAGAGTAAAAGTTATTCGATTTTAATCTAGTTATTAGTATTTTCTTTAATAAGTTTCTTTTTATTAGCTTTAATATTCTTCTTAAGGTTTTGTATAAAAACCTTTGTATTTATTAAAAGTTCTTAAATCGTTATAGCGGGTTTATTATAAGTTTTCTTTAGTTTTAGAAACTAGCCGCTCCTTTACTTATCTAAAGGATATATAAATTAGTTGTTATTATAGTATTTAGTCTAAGAAAGCTACTTTTAAGCCTTATCTTTAATAGTAATAATTATATTAAGATACTTAATAAAAAGAGTATAAGGCTTATTATTATCTTTTTTCGTAAAAGTAGGCTCTTTATTTATTTTATTAAATTCGAAGTCCTTTAAATTATAGCTATTATTATCTTCCGTATTAAAAGGCGTTATATCTTTATTAAAATAAAGAGTATTTCTGTTATCTTTTTAAATTGTTTATAAAGAAGTTCTATACTTATAATTATTGTTAGTCTTAAAAGTATTTCTTTATTAGTCGTTAAAGCCTTTAGCTTTTATCTTTAATGTAAGTTCTTTTTTAAAAAGACTCTTTATAAGCAAACTAGCTTTAAATAAACTAAGGGTTAGTATAATAAACATAGCGTTTATTTTTTTAATATCTTTAAAAAAAGTAATAATAAAGTATATTACGGATTATAAGCTAAAAAGGTATTATTATCTTAAATAAGAATATTTATACCTTAAGAAGATATCCTTTCTTTATATAGTCTCTTATAATATAGCCTTTTATTTCGCAATGAAAGAATTAAATGGTTTTTTTAGCAGGCTTTAATAAGCTCGCTTTAAGGGTATTTAAGTTAATTGCGTTATTTAAGTCGTGCTTTTACTTTTTATTATTTCTCTTAATTACCCGGCCGGGAGTTAAACAGTACTTTTTCTACGACTAGCGTTTATATTACTTATTTTTTATCGAGACAGCCAGATTAATATAGTCTAAAAGCGTCTTTAGCCTATCTAAGACGTAAATCTTATCTTTAACTTCTTTTTTAAGACTTTTATAAAAAGTCGCGATAAAGGTATCGTCTTTTTATTTTAGCATAAAGGTTTTTTATCGGAATCGAGCAATATAAGCTAATAAAGATATAACTTACTAAAGGCTTTTTAATTTATGCTTTACTAATTATAGCTTTTTTATAATTCTAAACGTTTTTTATTTAGTTTTTTTAAAGTTATTAAAATTCTTAAAAATATTCTTTCTCTTTAAGTTACTATCTTTAAAACTATTATTAATATAGTCCTAAAGAATCGGTTAAAACTATGTTATTACTAAGTCCTTTAAGCAACTAAATATAAATATAGCCTTTATGACTTTTTAATTTATTATAATAATATAAAACTAAATATAAGCTTTAAAAAAGGTAATAAAGTTTTATAGCTTAGCTAATTCTTTAGTATAAGGTTTAGGAGCTTTAATCTTTAAAATAAAACTACTCTTTATAAAGCTTATAAGGGGATAAAAAAGCTTTAAATATCTTAAACTAGCTTTTAGCTAACTAGTTAGCTATAGTATTATAAAAGTAAATATCTCTTATTTTATTTTTAATAATTAAATAGACGTATTTATAATAAATACTTTTTATATATAATGACTTTAAGAACTTATTAATTAAGAAAATACTAAGTAATCTTTATTAAAGTTATTATATTTATAAAAACCTTATAAGCTAGTTTTATATTATTAAAATCTTAATCTTTTATAAAGATAAGTATCTTAGCGTAATTTGTTTAATATAGATTTATAGGCGTAAAAAGAAGAAAAATACTTAATATAACCTACTAAACTAAATAAGGTAAAAGTATTTTTTTAAACGGATTTCTCCGTTTAAAGTAGCTAAAGAAAAAGAAAAAAGAAAAAAAAGCAGTTAAAAGAAAAAGAAAAAAAGACCTTCTTTTATAGCTTTGAAAAGCTATTAAGAGACTTTCTTTTTATATACTTTTATATACTTTTATATGCTAATCTATAACTTATACCTTATATAGCTTATATAGTTACTAAACTACTTTTTAGGCTAAGAAAAATAGCTTATACTATCTTTATTACTAATTTTAAGTAATATATGCTTTATTACTTATAACTAGCTTATAAAACTAAATATCGTTATCTTAAAACCTTTTATAAGATTTTATTCTCTTTTAAAAAGAGGCCTCCCGCCTTAGCTTTTTATAAAGTATTAGTTGATTATATAAAGCATTAATCGATTTATTTAATACTAATATTTTTACTAGCTAAACTACCTTAAGCCGATTATAAGCGTATTTAACTTATACTGCTTATAGTTAATACTAGCTATCTTTAACTATTAAGCTATATTGTTTTTCCTTATAACTATAAGTATCTACTTTAATAATTATAACTTATAACTAGCGGTACTTATTTTACTAATTACTCCTTTATATTTTGCGGTATTTCCTTAACTAAATACCTATACTTTTAGTACTTAGAACTACTAATAAAATTAATTTTCTATTATAGATATATAGATAAAGGAGAAAAATTCTTTTAAAAAAAGGTATATAAAAGTCTATTTATAGTAAGAAAAAAAGCAGCATTAAACCTTTTAAGGCTATAACCTTTATATTTAAATTAGTAGGAAGTTATTTTGTACTAGTATAGTAATAGTATAAATAACTTATTATTAAAAAGTATATAATTATATTTTATTATTATACTTTTCAATCTTTTAATAGTTTTCCTTACTTTTATTAGCTCGTTTAAAGTAGCTCTTTTACTTTTATTAATTAAGGGCGTTATAATACTTATTATAAAATATAATCCTTCTTTTAACTACTTTTAAAGTAGTTTATTTATAGTACGAACTTTCTTAATATATCTTTATAAAAAATAACCCCCTTACTATATAAAGTTATTTTATCTAGATTTTTTATTTAGTAAGAGGCTTATTTAACTTATTAGCGGATTTAAAAAAGGCCTTTTAAACAGGGTTATAGTTTTACTAGCTTTTTTTTATAAAATAATATTACTAAGTCTCCTAGTTAGTATATTATTCTTATCCGGAGCTTATACTTAGCTTGTTTAGCTTACGTCTTTAAACTTTCTCGCTCTTATTAAAACTATTTATTCTTAAAAGCTCTAGGTATTTTTATAGTTATAAAGTTAGTATATGTTTCTTTAAAGGGCTATAGATATTTTCTTAAAGTTAAAGCTTTTAATTACTTTACTAGATTTAACCCCGTAAAGGATATTTAAAGTAAAAGTAGCGTTTTTCAGCTATAGAGAATTTATGTTAAGGTATAACTAACTTAAATTAAAATCTAACTATTAAATATCTTTATAGTAGCTAGTATTATAACAGTTTATCCTAAGTTTAAGGCTCTTACTTAATTTATTAATAGCTATATAATCTTATTAGTTACTTTAATGATTTTAATAGACTTATAAAAAGTAAATAAAGTTAGTATTCTTAAAATTAAGCGTTAAGTTAAAACCCTTACGTATTTTATAAAGCGAAAAGTAAAACTTAGGTTAATATAAAACAATAGTAAAAAGAGCCTTACTATATTAAGTTATATAAATACTATTAAGGTCTTAATCCGATATATATATTAATTATCTTCCTATATAATAACTAGCGCGCAATGTTTTTATATAGTCGGACGGATAGGGATTTTTTAGTTATAAGCCCGGCTTCCGCATAGCACCTTATTTAATTCTTAACGGAGGTATAGGTTTTTTACCGCAGTATATACGCGGGTTTTTTACTATCGTATCTCTTATACTAAGTATATTAAGATAAGAAGGCTATTAAGGTATAAATCCGCTATATACGTTAATTATCTTACTATGTAATTACTAGCGCGCAATGTTTTTATATATACTTAGACTAATAGATATTTTCTAATACCTTTATAATAGTCTTTAATAGATTAATAGATTTAGTAAAGAATATATATGTAAACCTTAAAAATAGTTTAAAATAACTAATACGTATTTTATACTATTCCTATTAGCTAAGAAAAGCTATATATAGTCGATTCCTATAGTTTAAAAAAGGTTATTAATTACTACTAGTTAGTTTAAAACTTTTTGCTTAAATAAGCTATAGTTAGTATATTAAATATACCTTTAAATCTATTTTAATATATTTATAGGTATTATTAGTTTATAGATATCAGCTATTAATCGTCTTCGTATAATATTTAAACTAAAATATCTTACTTTATTATTAGCTTTTTTAAAGCTAAAGCTCCTTTTTTTTAATAATAAGTAACGCTTATTACTAATATTCCTGCTAGTTATTCCTGTTTTATACTATAAGGTATTCTACTTCTATACTAATTAGCTATTAAGTTAAGTTAATATACTTATACTACTTAATAAAGAATTAGCATTACTTTCTTTTTTTAATTAATTTTTACTAGGCTTATTAGATTTTCTTTATAACATACTTTAGTTTGTTATTCTTCTTATATCTTAGCGGTAGCTTATAGTTTTTTTAACTACTTAGCTAAGTAAAAAGTTATACCCTGCGTAGTAAAGAAACTTTATATATAGTCTTTTATATACCCTCTTTAGTATATTAAGTTTTACTATATATAAGCTAACTATTCTTATTATAATATATTTTTAGTATTGCTAGTTAAGCTATTAATAAAGTCTATTTTCAATATACTTTTTTATATTTAACTATACCTTATTACTTACTTAAAGTCTTTCTACCGGTATATATAACTAGTTTAATATCTTCTTTTTTCTTATTTATAATATAGCGATAACTATTTAAAGAAAGTTAGCGACCTTTTTTATTCTTTATATAAGGTCTTATACGCTTTTTATATTTAGTATAAGCGGTCCCTGTTTTTATACGATTTAAATAAGCTTAATATTATAACTATTTATTGCTAAAAATAAGCTTATATTTATTATTAATACTACTTAGTTATTTAGTACCGCTTAACTATAAAGTAGCTATACCCTTAAGTCGTTTTACTTATAGTCAACGTATATATTAAGGTAAGCTTATACCTTTTAGGTTACGCGCTTTATCGCTTTATTAGTTTCTAAGTAATAAGCCGAGCTTAGTTTTTTTTAAACCTTAGTTTATTACTAAAATTCCTACTAAAATTAATTTATTTAGTTTATTCCTTAGTTTAAGATAATAGACTTTAGTATTTTATAAAAGTAAAAATAAAATTATAAAAACTTTATAGTATATACTACTACTTTTATTATTAATATCGCTTTTAGTATTATTACCTTTATTACTTTATTTATTATTACTTAAAGGTTCTTTAAGCCCTTTATCTTAATTTAAAGTAACTTAATTATAAAGTCTATTATTAAGTATATTAATAGCTATATAAAGAGCGGCAACAGCCTAAGAAGCCTTTTTTAGACTTATCTTTAAATATAGCCTTTTCTATATAGTTTATAGTTTATAATAGGCCGGCGTAAAAGTAATGATTAGCTTAGTAAAAAGATATTTAAAGCTAATATCGCGAGCGTCTTTTTACGCCTTAAGTATCCCGCCGCTCTTAAGTTCTATATTTATTTAGCTATTAATACTTAAAGCTCGTTTAGCTTTTTATCTTTCCCCTCCTTAAAGTACTAAGCTTTCCTTAGTAAATATAAGCGGTTCTTAAAGTAAAAGCGGCCTTTTACGTAAATTATATACTCTTTTACTTAAACCTTTCATTATTATTTTTATATAAGTAATTAGGTACTATTTTAAACTACTTAAAATACTACTTAGTACTCCTTATTCTTTTATTATATTACTATTTACCTCTTTTATATCTCTTACTTATTTAATACGCAGGGTAGCTATACTTATTCTTTAAGTACTTCTTAGCTAAAGTTTAAGTTTAGTTTTAGCTAAACTTTACCTTTATTCGCCTTACCTTTAAGCTAATATATAAGGTCGCCCGCTTTATTTATATAGGCGATGAACTTTATACTCTCCTCCTTTATTTATATTATTATAACTATATACTTTTCTTATACTAATTATTATAAGAGGTTTATATACTTACTACTTAAAGGGACTTAACGTTTTACTTAATACACGCTATTTAAGAATAATTAATATAGATATTTTATCTCCTTCTTATTAAATACGCCCGCTAGCGTATCTTAGTTCTCGCGCGATAGTACGTTAAGTATTACTATTCACCTCTTTAAGCAGTACTTTAATATAAAGTTATATAAGGCGAGCTTTATCGCTTACTTACTTTACTTTTTATTTAACTTCCTCTTTATTAAAAAATACTTTAAGTTCTTATAGTTTATAAGTACTATAAATATTAGTATATTATAAAACTTTACTCCTTAAAAGTCTAAATAACTTATAGTTATAAGTAGCTCCTTATTATAAATTAAGTAATTATACTTTATTATATTAAGCTATTTTAAGAGAAACCTTACCGGATATTATATTTTATCTAGCCTTACTTATATTAATATACTACTTATTATATACTTTAAGTAGTCTGCTTTTAAGTATATCTCTTTCTTTAGGTCGTATAATTATAATATTAACGTATTATAAAACGCCTTATAAATAAATTTAAACGTAGGTTAATACTTATTAGTTTATAAAAAGGCTACATTCCTCTTTTAAAGACTATTTAAGTATTGCGAGGCTTTAGTATTAAGTTAAATAAAGGTATAATAGTAATTTATAAACTTAAAAAAGCTTAAAACGCCCTTTATATTTTATAATACTAACTATATTTAAATAAGTTAAATCTTGTTTAAGTTATATTAAACCTTACCGCCGGCTTATATAATAAAGCCTAAGTACTTTACTTTCTTTCTTATAAAGTCGTATTTTTATAGGTTTAATATAAAGCCCGCCTTTTATAGCTTTTTAAGCACCTTTACTACTTTTTCTTAGTAATTATAAAGCGACCTAGAAAAATAGATTAATACGTCGTTTATATTGCTATAATAAACTTATAAAAGTAATCTTTTAATACTTAGTAAATATAGCGTTAAAAAGTAGCTAGTATATTTATAAGGCTAAATAAGTATACTTACTACTTTAATAAGCTTAACCTTATCTTAAAGGCCGTTTTAACCTTATAGCCCTTTGCGATTTTAATCTTATAAAACGCTATAACGACGTTAAGTTTCGTAAACTAACGTACTTTTACTAGTATTTTTAACGTTTTTATAATTAGTAGTAGCGCGTATTAATTCCTCTTTATAATTATATTTTAAGCTTAGTAGTTATAGTAAAAGTATAAGCGGCTATTAAGTTTCTTTATAAATAGTACTAGCGCTATAGCTAATAAGCTACTTAGGCGGATAAAGGTTATTATTAATAACTTATTTAAACTCTTTTAAAGAATAAGTAGCTCTTTTTTTAATATATTATTTAAAGGCCTTTATAATAATAAAGGCTCCTTATTATCTTTATTTTAAGTAAAGTAAAGCTTATTACTACGCTTTATAGCGGAAAAATAAAAGGATAAGGCGCGGACTAATTACTACTAGTCGGGCCGGTATAATAAACTAACTACTATATATAAACGTATATACGAGTTTTTAAATAGTAAAAAGCTTATCTTTTCTTTTAAGCATATTTAGCTACTTTATACTTAGCTTTTTAAGCTAATTTTAAAAATCTTTAACTATACTCTTTAGCTATTTATTATTAGTATATAGGTATACTATAAATATCCTTATAAAATCACTTAATAAAGTAAGTATAAACTTAGTTTAAAATACTATAAACTATAATTAAGGAAATCCTTTAAATATCTTTAAATATCGTTTAAAAATCGTAGTAAAGTTTATCCTATATGTTTTAAGTGTTTTCTTTATTAAAAGCGGGTTAAACTATAGTTAAGATATCCCGCGGAAATCCTTAAATATCCTTTAAAAATACCAGCGGAATCCGTAAAATAGTTTTTACAGTATATTTTATAGTTAGAAATATTTTAAATTATAGTTAAATAACCTCTTTAAATATTTATAATTATATTTTAAAAACCTTAGTTAGGTCCGCTTAGTTATTTTAAATACGTTTCTTAAGTAAGCTTTTATAGCGCGTACTTTAAGCGTTTTTACTATAAGGTTTTATAAGAGCTTCTTAAGAGCTAAGGAAGGAGTTTAAGCATAGCTACTTAAATTCCGTAATACTTATAGCCTACGCCCGGTAAGAATAAGGGCTACTTAAGCGCCTTCGCTAGTATTAAGAAGTTTAAGTAAGCTTATAATACTTAAGCTAGGATATAGTTTACTAAGTTAATAAGCGTTTTTAGCTAAAAGGCCTTTTTTATATCTTTTATTATAATTGCTTTTATATTTAGTGCTTATTGCTATCTTTAGCTATCCTTTTATATATTTTCCTATTAATACTCCGCTATAAAAATTAAAGGACTTACTAGCTTCGCCTTTTAAATATTTACAATCTTTGCGGCTTCTTTTAACTATTTAAGGCTAATTTAAATCCTTACCTTTTAATCCTAAATCTATCCCTCTTAAGCATTATAAACTACTTAATCTTTTTTATTTATAGTTTTCTTAAAAATATATTATAGCTTAAATTTAATACTATATAGGTAAACGTTTATTTTAAGTAATTCTTAATCTTTATCTTAAACGCTATAATTCCCTTTATTTAAAGTACTACTATATTCTTTAAGAAAAGCTATAATAGCCTTTTTATTTTATTTAAAAAGGGTATTTATAACCTTATTACTACTTCTTTACTTATTATAATATAGTAGTTTTAGCTTATATATATAAGTATATTAAGCCTTTTTCTTGTTCTTAATACTAACTTTAAGTAGTACTAAGTTTAGTATAAAGTGCTTTTTTATTAACCTTTAAGCTATTTACTATTTCTTTTTTTTTCTTTAAACCTTAACTTTATACTATTTTTCTTTTTTTCTTTAATTAAAATTTACTTTAGTTATTTCCTTAGTAATAGCTATAGCTACTTTTTAAGTTTTTTTTTCTTCTTTTTATAAAAGCAAGCGATATACTTTATTATTTTATAAGTATAGCACCTTTATCTATTAAGTCGGCCTTATCCTCTTTTTAGCTAAGTTATAGCGTTAATTTTACTTATTAAAGTATTGCCTTTTATTATAAGCTATGCTATAAAAAGAGCTATAGTTATATTATAGCAAATAACCTAAAGTCGGGCTAATATATAGCTAAAGTTATATAAGACTTTACCTAAACTTAGCCTAAGTTTAACCCGAACTTAACTTAAGTACGGGCTACTTAAGCGACCCCTATAAAGTACGAAGCTACGTAGCTTAAATAGAGATTTCCCCCTTCTTTTTTTAGCTTTAAATAAACAATTATTCGGCTATATACTATTAAACTAAGTATATATAGGCCCTTAATATATTTAAAGCTCCTTTTAAACGAGGTTATACGACTTAAGAAGAGGCTTGCTAGCTATAATATAGCGCGAGTAAGAAGCTTACTTAGTATAAGGGGGCTATGCTTAAGGGGGCTAAGAGGGAGGGCTAAGAGAGGCCGATATTTAAATAAAGGTTAAATAAGCAATCCTCTCGCTATAAGTAAGGGCCGTTAAAACGAGCTACTAAGTTTAAGTAAGCTAATAATAGATCTAATAGCTAATAAGCTAGTTTAAGGCCTTAATATAAAAGCTAGAGCAGATAGTAAAGACGTATATATAAGGAGGGGCCGGCTTACTAATTAGTAGTTTAATATTACCTTAAAATACGATAGCGGGGGCTATAATACCCGCGATAAAAAAGGAAATAATAAAGAAAAAGGACTAATAGAGCTACTCCTAGCGCTAAGAAAATTCGATAGCTAGCGGCGCTACTTTACGCTTTAAGCACGATATATATAAAAAAAGTACGAGATCGATTAAGACTTCTTCTTAAGCTTAAAGGAGGTTTTCTACTTAATCTATAACTACTTAAATATAAGGCTTTAGTAAACCGTAGCGACTTATTATAGCACCGGCGCGGATTAAGGTTATAATTAATAAGAATTCTTTAAGTACCTCGATTCGATCTACCTTAATATTAATATTTAATTGCGGGCGGCGGCGGCTATCTATATAATTAAATAAAGAGAGAACTAAATATTCGCGGCGTTCTTCCTTAAGTTTAAGTAAAGGCTCTTTAAGGCGGGAGGGGGGTTATAGCTATATAATATATAGATTATATTCTTAAACGGCGCTTTAAGCCTTTGCCTTAAGGAGGCACTTATAATAGTCGACCCTTTAACCTTAAGCTTCTTAATATATACTAATTAAGTAGCGTAAATCGCGGTAAAGCTAAAAAGGGTTTAGTAAACTAAGTAGCCGTTTTAAGGCTAAAAGAAGGTAATAAGAGGGGCGACTTAAGATTAAAAAGACTTAAAGGGCAATACCTTAATAAGTAAAATTAACACTATAACTTAGCTAAAAGGAGGATAAAGCTAGCTTATTATATAAAAGTGTTTTGCTTATAAGGCAATAAGGTATATCGCCCGCTTTTATAAAAAGAAAAAAGAAAGAACCTTATAAGTAGCTATAGTTATAACTAAGGAGGTAATTAAAGTAGATTCCGATTTAAGAAAAGAGGAACCTTAATATAAAGTTAAGCGCTAAAGAAAAAGGAGAAATAATAAACGGCTTAAAGGTTAATAAGGAAATACCTTATACTAAACTTAGTACTACTTAAGGTTAATATTAATAAGAAAAAGGGGCTTAACGCACTTATAAATATAAGCTATAACTATTATACTATAATAAGCGAGGGGGTAGCGATAAGGCTACGGATACCTTTTATAGATAAGATAAGGAGGCTATTATAGCCTTTTTTAAGGACGTACTAATGCTTTAAATAAAAAGGATTATAGCGTTTAAGATAAAGATTAATAAGCACTTAAAATAGATATTCGCTTATATAGTACTAGAGTTAAGCTACGATATATTCTTAAGGAGACTATAGATTAAGAAGAACGAGGTAGTTTATAATGCTAAGGGGGATTAAATCTAGTATAGAAAAGTAAGGATTTAAATCGGCCTTTAAAAATTAAAGGAAGCTATAAAGATTGCGAATATTTAAGAAGTAAAGCTAGTAAGCTCCTTTATTTCCGCGGCGGAGTGCTAATAAAAAAGGGCTTAAAGGGATAACTAAGGGCAACGATAAGCGCTTAATATAAAGGTAGTTATAATAAAGGATATAAAGAGGGCCTTTTAGCTAAAGACGCCGGTTAACTTAGCGGACTATATCCCGGCCTATGTTCTATAAGCTTATTTAGACCTTTTTATACCTATAAAAGCACTTAAGTAACCCCCGTTCCGACTAAGTATAAACTATAAGATCTATCTTACTTTAAATAAGGATAGTAAGGAGCTGCTACTACTATAAGGGCCCCTTTTTAATATATTAAAAGAAGAACTCCTTATCCTCTAGAAGACTTTAAACGAGCTACTAAAAGCGAACCTTATCCGCTTAAGTAGTTTATTAGCCGCGGCGCCGGTATTATTTATAAAGAAGGCTAACGGCCGCTTACGCTTTTACTACGACTACTAAGTCTTAAATATAATTATAAAAAGGGATCGGTATACGCTATTATTAATTATAGAAACGCTAAGGATATTAGTAAAAGCATATTAGTTTATAAAACTTAATATTATTATAACGTTTTATAAGATAAGAATCGCGGAGGGCTATAAGTTTAAGACGGCCTTTTAAATAAGGTTTAAACTATTTAAGTAGTAAGTATACTTATTTAGCCTTATAAGAACGCCGGCTACCTTTTAACGCTATATTAACTAAGTACTAAAGGACTATCTTTATAAGTTCGTTATAGTAAATATAAATAACGTTTTAATTTACTTATTAAGGTCGCTTTACGATTAGTAAAATAAAGTAGCGAAGGTACTTAAAAAGGTATAAGAGGTAGGCCTTATACTAAACCTATAAAAATATAACTTTATAATAAAAAAAGTAAAGTACTTAAGCTTTATTATATAAGCTAAGGGTAAGGTTTAGTATAACTTAAAGAAGATTTAGGCTATCTAGATATAATAAGCGCTAAAGAACGTAAAGGGCGTTTAAAGCTTCCTTAAGTTTATAAATTACTACTATGCTTTTATCCCGCTTTATACTAAGGCCTCGCGGTACTTAAACGGCCTTTATAAAAAGAACGTAATATTCTTATAAACTAATAAGCACTAAGCCGCGTTGAAGTTTATCTAAAAAGTATTTTATAACGCGCTAGTGCTATAGCTATATAACTTTAAAAGGGAAACGTACTTAAAGGCAAACTACTTTAAATACGCAATAAGCGGCGTGCTAATATAAGTAAGACTAAATAAGATATAATACTTAGTAGGTTTCTTCTTAAAACGACTTAATATAATAAAGTATAACTACTTAATTTATAATAAGGAGTTACTTATAATTATATAAGACCTAGACTTTTAAAGGGTAAAGTTACGTAATACGTTAGTATTTATAGTGTTAATAAACTATAAGAATCTAAAGTACTTTATAATAAAAAGAAAGTTAAACGAGAAGTAAAGTAAATAAGTAATAAAGCTCGCTTTATATAACTTTATATTAAAGTACTACTTAAGGAGGTTAGCGGTAGTACTTAACGCTTTATTATACCGCGACTAAGATAAGCTAAAAGGAGCATTTAATAAAAAGGAAATAAGATATATAGTATTAATAATCTTAAATAGCACGCGATTAATAGGATATTAAGTCCCCCTTAGTAATAAGTATATAAACCTCCCGCGACGATTAATATAAAAAGAGCGTACTATCGCGATAATATAAATAAGAGAAAAGAATATAAAGTTAATCGCTTATATAAGTAAGGCGGATAACCTTATACTTTAAAATAAAGGCGGGGCGAATAAAAGCGGAGTTTAGCTAAAACTTAACTTAAACTTAAGCTAAGACGCACTTAAGGAATAAGTATAACCGGCCCGCGTGTTTAATAAGTAAGAGATATAAAAATAGTAAATAGCGATATTATAAAAGGATAAGGAGTACTAAGTAGTATTTTAAGTAGTGCGGAACGGCGACCGGTCTCTTACTTTAAAATAGTAATTAAAGGTTTAAGTAAGTAAGTATATAATTAATATAAAGGGGCGCTTTCGCTTTAAAGACTAGCTTTAAGTGCTAAGTAAGGCTTAATACCTTAAGGAGGGGAAAGATAAAGAGCTAAACGAGTTTTAAGTATTAATCGCTTAATAAATATATAACTTAATAGCGGTAGGATACTTAAAGCGCGAGGGGACGCTCGCGATATTAGCTTAAGAGTTCTTTTAGCTAAGTTAGTTATTAATAGTACGCTAGCTTATCGCGAACTACGGGCTATATAATAAGGGGTATATTTAAAAGTAACTTTAAAAAAGGCTTTTCCGATTATTACCGCCCCTTATATAGCCGTTCGTATACTTTACGATAAACTTTATAGTTAACTTACCGCTAATAAGGATTAAGGGCTCCCGGAACTTTTAAGTAATAACGGACTAGCTAATAAAGGTAATAACTTTAAAAGCGATACTAATAATAAAAGTAGTAATATATATTACTAGGTTCCTATAATCTTACTTCCGCTTTTATAAAATACTAAAGTTTATTATTTTAAATTAAAAGACAAACTAAATAAGGTAATTTTAAAAGGAATTCTACTAATAAACTAAAGTTTAAAAAAAACTAAGTTTAGCTTACTACTTATAGACTAATAAAGCAATAAAGAGCGCGAACTAAGAGGTATAAGCATACCTCCGTATATACGTTTACTATAAATAGGACGACTAAGGGGTATAGCTACCTTACGCTTAAGCGGCGCTTAATAATTAAGTAGTGTTAATAATAAGTATAAGCCCCTTCTTCGCTATATATAGGTATAATATTAAGCTAATTTAGATTATATAAAAAGAGGGACCGCTTATACTAAACGTAGAGAGCGTATAAAGCTTTATATAAAGGATAAGAGAAGTTGCTAACTTCTTTTAAACGGCGATTACCGCGTTATAAGTAAGATAAAAGGAGATAGTAAACTAGTTATATACGTTAGCGGAAAAACTTTAAGTAAGCGATAAAGTATAGCTAGATATAAAGAAGTATACTATAAATAGGCCTTACTAAAAGCTTAACTAGCTATACTAAAAGTATACTATAATAAAAGTAGTTAGCTTATATATAGTAAAACTTAATATACTAAGGAGGGTATTTAAAAGACTATATATAAAGTTCCTCCGCTATATAGCGGATAACCCTTTACTTAGCTAAGTAGTTAATAACTACTAGCTATTACTAGTAATTAAGGAAGATAATAAACTAAAGTATATTATAAAAAAGATTAAGTAAGCTTAATAAAGATAGATAAAAAGGGGGAGATAGCGCTAAGTCTTAGTAAAGTAGTATAAGTATACTAACTTAATATAGTAGCTAATTAGCGACTTTTAAGATATAATCGCTTTAAAGGAATTTAAAAAACGATATAGCAATATAATAAAAAATAATAAGGGTAAGGTAAAAAGATAATAGTAAGCTAAGCCGGGGAGTAAGAGATAAGATAAATAAAGTAGCGGAGAGAAAAAGGAAAACTAAGAAAAATAAGAAGAAGTTTTAAGCTATACTTAGTAAACATTAAGACGATTTTAAACAATAAGTATAAGGAGGATACGCTATAAACGCGCACTAAGCATAAATAATAATAGGATAAATAAAGAATATAATAAAATACGATAAAATACGGAGTAAATATAAATAGGATATATAAGAAACTATAACTTAATTAAAGTAAACTACTTACTACTTACTAATATTAATAGATTAACCTTAAATATTAAGGTATATTTAGGCCTAGCGCGCTATAATAATAGCATAAGCTAACTTTATATATTATAGCAATTATTAATAATATCCTTTTAGCTAGCGTTTATTAAGGATCGGAGAATATATATATAAGTCGGTATAGTAATCCTTAAACGTCCTTTAAGACGTATAGTCTTAAAGTAAGTTTGCGGCGGTAACTATATTACTAGTATACTAATATCGCGTAAGCGTTATATTATACGTAGTTTAAAAACAAGGACGTATAAGTAAATAGCGTAACTTAGCGCGGGCATAAGCAAAATAATTACGGGCAGAAAGCAAGGCTTAATTTTAATAAGCCTTATACTAAGTATCCGCGTTAAGAGACGCTATACGTCCGATATACATAAGGTAAAGGGGGCGCTATATAGTAGTGCTATATATTATACTCCGCTTATTAAGCAACGATAGCGGGCGCGAAGACTAATATAAAGACGGTAGCGTATAGTCGCTAGGCGTGCTAAGGGGCGCCGGACGGGTAAAGGCTTACGATATAACGGGAGATAAGGCGCGGGGGGTTATAGTAAATATATTAAGGCGCGGCGCGGCAAAGCTATTATAAGAGGAGGGCGCGCGCGTAAGTAAATTAGTAATTAAAAAAAGAAAAGAAAGAAAAGAGGAAGAGGGAAAAAGGAAAGGTATTTATACTTAAGGACTATAAGCGGCGGGAAAGTAAGGTATGCCTTAAGTATTAATATTAGCGGTAAGCGGAAGAGATATATTATACTACCTTAGCGCTATTAAGGACGACGTAGCAGCGCGGAAAGGCGAGCGTATAACGTATTTAACGCCTTAACATAATGTTATTTAAAGGAGACGTTAGTATATAATTATAAGTATAATAAAGACGACTATACCGATTAACGTTAAGCGTAAAGCGGGGGGGCGGGGCGCTAATATTATATACCCCGGTGCGTAATAGCTTAAAAGGGGGATAGTATTATAAGCTATACTATAAGAAAAGCTATAGTTATATTATAGCGAATAACCTAAAGTTAGGCTAATATATAGCCGAAGTTATATAGGACTTTATTTAAACTTAGCTTAAGTTTAACTTAAACTTAACGTAAGTACGGGCTACTTAAGCGACCTTTATAAAGTATAAAGCTATATAGCTTAAATAGAGATTTCCCCTTTCCCTTTTTAGCTTTAGATAAATAATTATTTAGCTACGTGCTATTAAACTAAGTATACGTAGGCCTTTAATACCTTTTAAGTTTTTTTAGTCTTAAGTTACTTTATTTATAGCTCTTCTTTAGCTATAAAATAGCTACTAAGTTTTTAAAATTCTTTTTAGCTTTACTATAATTTACGCTATTAAATTAAAATAAGATAAAAAGCTAAAAGTTAAAAGGTTAATAATTATAAGTGCCTCTTAAAAGTTAAGGCTTAAGGCGCCCTTTAAGAATATAATCTATTAATTATATAGTTATAATCCCCTTCTTACTTTAAAAAGCCTTTATTTAAACTTAAAGAGAAACGCTATAAACGTTTAGTTCTCGCCTTATTTAATTATATTAATAGCCGCTATAGCTTATAATTTAATATCTATATTAAGGTAAATTAAGTAAAAGTACTTAAAGAACCTTTATTAATTATAGCCCCGATTTATACTACTACTAAAGTAAGTCGTTATAGTTTACTATAGCTTAATATAAAAGAAGTTATAAATTAAGTAAATAACTTTTTTTAAGCTTAAAAAGAAGTTTTAGTTAATCTCGCACTTCTCTTATATATATTATACTTAAGGCATAAAGTAGCGATATTAGCTATTAAACTTTCTTAGCACTAAAAGCGGCTTTTACTAAGCGTTTTTCTTAATTACTTCTTTTTTTATTATAAGCGTTATAGCCCCCGCTATTATATTATAAGGTAGGATTAAGCCGCTAGTTAATAAGCCGGCCCTCTTTTATATATATATCCTTATTATCTCTTATAGCTTTTATATTTAGGCCTTAAATTAACTTATTAGCTATTAAATTTACTATTAGCTTACTAAAGTTTTATAGCTTATTTTAACGGCCCCCGCTTATAGTAAGTAGATTGCTTACTTAACCCTTATTTAAATATTAGCCTTTCCTAGCCCTTCTTTTTACCCTTTTTAAGTATAGCCTTTTTACGCTAAGTAGTTTTTTTCCTTACGCTATCTTATTAATAGTAAGTCTTTTCTTAAGTCGTATAACCTTATTTAAAAAGAGCGCTAAATATATTAAGGGCTAGTATCTACTTAGTTTAGTAGTATATAACAAAATAATTATTATTTTAAAGATAAGTAAAAAAAAGGAAAACTCTATTTTATTTATATAGCTTCTTATATATAAGGATTACTTAAGTAGCCTATACTTAAGTTAAGTTTTAGCTAAACTTAAGCTAAGTTTAAGTAAAGTCTTATATAACTTAAGCTATATATTAGCTTAACGCTAAGGTATTTACTTAAGTATAACTATAGGTCTTTTTATAGTATAGCTTATAATATTAAGTAATTCTTAAGGTATATATAAATATTTAAACTACTAAGTTTAAGAAAATTTATAAGAAGACTAATAATATAAGCCGATAATATAGTTTTAAAATATACTTAAGTCTTTAGTGCTTTTTAATAACTTATTTAAGTTATAGTTAGAAAGCTAGTTTTTTAAGTCTTTTTCTTTATTACTAAAGTTTATATTTATATTAAACGAATAGCTTAAAGTCTTAAAGCTAGTTTTAAAATAACTATAAGTAAAGTTTAATCCTATATATTATTAAAGGAGGTTTAAGGTATTTAGGATTAGTAATAATCTCTGCCGTTTTTTTACTATTATTAATAAGCTCTAAATAACTATTAAAATTTTCTTTTTTTACTTTACTTTTAATTTTAAGGTTACCTACTAAATATTAAAAGTAGTATTAATATTATAAAGCTATAGTAATCTTAATAATACTAAAACGTCTTTTTAATAAGGATATATTAAGTTTAATCTAATTACCACTTAAACCTCTTTAATAATATCTTAAGAACAACTTTTATTAGTATAAAGTATATAACTAATAGCCGTTGTTTATAAGTTATACTTGTTATTAAACCTTGAAATCATATTATAACTAGTTCTTATATTAGAATTTTATGTTTTAATGTAAATTCTTTTAAAATTAAATTAGCTTTTAATCCTTAGTCTACTTATACTAAATTAAGTTAAAAAACTCCTTAGTTACTATAACTAAGCCTTACTTTTTAAACAGTATCTACTTAAAAGGCCTTTAGCTAGGTTTAAGTTTTCCTTAATAATTAGGTATTATAAGTAGCTATATTATTAGCTTTTATTCTTTTATTTAACGGAAACCCTATTTTGTTAGTAATCCTAAGTACTAAAAGTACTAATATTTAATAAAGTAAATACCGCTAAATATAAAAGAGTAACTAGTAAATTAAATACTACTAGTTATAAGTTAAAACTATTAAAGTAAATACTAGTAGTTATAAGGAGAGACGATATAGCTTAATAGTTTAAGATAGCTAGTATTAGCTATAAGCGGCATAAGCTAAATACGCTTATATTTAGCTTTAGCTAGCTTCGGCTAGTAATAGGATTAATATCGGATAAATCGACTAATACCTCGCATAATTAACTAATACCTTATATAAAGCTAAGGTAAGAGGCCTTTTTTTAAAAGAGCATAAAATCTTTTAAAAGGTTTTAAGATAAGTATATTTAGTCTTATTAGCTAGATATAAGTAATAAAGTATATATTACTTATTACTTATAATAAAGAAAGTATAAGCTATTTTTATTAGCTTAAGAAGTAGTTTAGTGACTTTATAAGTTATATAAAGTATAAGTTATAAATTAGTATATTAAAGCATATAAAAGCATATAAAAGAAAAGCCTTTTAGTAGCCTTAAAAAGGTATAAAAGGAGGTCCTTCCTTCTCTTTTCCTTAACTCTTTTCCTTTCTTAATTTTTTCTTCTTTAGCTAGTTTTAACCTAAGAAGTCCGTATAATAAGATACCCTTACTATATTCGATTTAGTAATCTATACTAAGCTTTCTTCTTCCTTTTTTACTAGTAAATTTAAATAAAGGAAATTACGCCTTACTACTTATTATATAAGAAATAATAAAAGTTCCGCAATATAAAACTAGCTTATAAGAATCTTTATAAACTTAATAGCTTTAATAAAAAATACTTAGTATTTTTATACTTAATAAGTTCTTTAAGCTATTAAGTAAAGAAAGGTATTTATTATAATTACGTGTATTTAATTATAATAAATAAAACAAATATCTAGTTTTATAATACTATAGCTAACTAGTTACTTATAAGCTAGTTCGAGGTATTTAAAGCTTTCTTATCCCCTTATAATCTTTATAGATAGTAGTTTTATTTTCAAGATTAAAACTCTTAATCCTTATACTAAAAAATTACCTAAGCTATAAAAGTTTATTACTTCTTTTAAAACTTATTTTTAGTTTTATCTTACTATAATAATTTAAGAAGTAGTAAAGGTTATATTTATATTTAGTTACTTATAAGGCCTAGCCGCAATATAGTTCGAACTGATATTTAAGGACTATATAAATAATAGTCTTAAAGATAAGAATTTTAAGATAAAGAATATTTTTAAGAATTTCGATAACTTTAAGGAAGCTTTACGAAAAACGTTAAAAATTATAGATAAGTAATAATTAATAAAGCATAAATTAAGAAGCCTTAAGTAAGTTATATCTTTATTAGCTTTCGTAGCTTAATTCCGATAAATAAGATTAAAACTAAAATAAGAAGACGATACCTTAATAGCGACTTTTTAAAAAGGTCTTAAAGAAAAGGTTAAAGATAAAATTTACCGCCTTAATAAGTAAAAGACGCTATAAAACTATATTAGTTTAGCGGTTTAAAGAGACGATAAGTAGTATAAACGCCGGCAATAAAAGAAATACCGTTTAACCCTTAGCGGGGTTATAAAGAAAAATAATAAAAAGCGATCACGCGACTTAAATAACGTAATAAACCTAAATACCCTTAAGGCGAGCTTAATAAAGCCTACTAAAAAAGCTATTTAATGCTTAAACTATTTAAAAGAAAGCTATATTATAAAAGACTATATTAAGAAAAGGACTTAAAGAAAGAATATACCTATTTTTAAGAATAATAGCCTCTTAGCTTATAATCCGTAATATACCTTCTTACTACTTTTTCTTAAAGATATTAAAATTAATACTAAGCTTATTATACTAACCTTTCGTTTATATAAGACTAGTTTGCTTATAAAAGGTCTTTAAAAAAAAACTTAATAAAAAGAAAAAGATAAAAGCTAAAAGCTTAAACGACTAGTAAAAAAATGCTTTTAAGACTAAGGATAATTTTAAGCACGGAACTTCCTTATAAACTATTATATCTATTCCTAGATATAGTAGTAATAATAGTAGTAGTAATAATAATAGTAGTAGTAGTAGTAGTAGTAGTAGCTAT
Organism: Ophiocordyceps robertsii; assembly: GCA_027405785.1. NCBI lineage: Eukaryota > Fungi > Ascomycota > Sordariomycetes > Hypocreales > Ophiocordycipitaceae > Ophiocordyceps > Ophiocordyceps robertsii. The sequence goes on from JAPEBW010000253.1 coordinate 60,339, forward strand.
AGCACGAGCCTCCTTAAAGCTTCTTAGTATAAGCCTCCTTAAAGCTTCCTTTAATTTTAGCCTCCTTAAGGCTTCCCTTAATTTTAAGCTACGTATAGACTAAACGCTATTTTACCTTTTAGTATATAGACTTTTTATAGACCTCCTCTTTATTAAAAACTATTTATTATTCGTTATTATTTATTAAACTATTTGTTATTGCCCTAACTTATTTTAAATCACTCCTTATTATATATAGGCTATTAAATAGCTACTAAAATAACAAAATAAGAGCTTTACTACTTAGTTACCTATTCCTACCTTTTATCTATAAGCTAATTGTCTTTATATAAATTGCTCTCTTACTAAATACCTTAAATAGGCCTTCTCTACGTTTAAGAGTTATAAGCTTAGATCTCTTTTACTATATACAAGAGAAAAAATTAGTTATTGCGGTACCTTTATTTTATTACGCCCTTATTAGTTAATTACGCCCTTTAAGAGTAAAAAACGCTCTCTTTACGGAAAATTACTTATAAAAGCACCTTTATTTACGCCGCCTTATTTACCCTTTTCCCCTTTTACTAAAATAATAGAATTTGCAAGCTCTTTTAAAAGAACCGCCTTTAATAGCCCTTTTAGCTAAGAGCGTTAGATTTTAACAATTTAAAAATACGCTACTTTTTATAGAATTAAGGATTAAATCGATCTTTTAATTATCTCGAAAAAGCCCTATTTATAGCTTTATTAAGCACCCTTAGTCTTATAAGTAAATCCTTAAGTAAAGAAATTTCTAACCTTTTTATCGATAATTTAAAAACCTATAAGTTCCTTTACTTTAAGTATTAAACTAATTTACAAAGCTATAAAAACTAATAAGAGGCTTTTTTTACTTTATAGCAATATATTATAAAAAACATCGGAAATTACTATTTTATAATCGTAGATATTTTCGACGTTCTTACTAAGCTTTCCTTACTATAAAGGCGGGTATAGCCCTCTTTATAAAAGAGGAAAAAAGAAGTCCTTATAAGTATTTAAAGGATTGTATCTTTACTAAATTAAACTAATTTAGCTACTTAGATTATAAATTAGTAAAAGGCCTTTATAGATATAAAAAGAACGTAGCTTCTAAAAGCATAAGGCCTACGCCTTATATAAAGCTTTTTAAAGGCTATATTTAGCCTAAATATCTCCTTTCCTTATTTTTAGATTAATTAAATAGACGACGAAGCGAGATAAAATAAAAACAGGTAGTAAGAGACCTTTTTAAACGGCATTAAACTTTTAAAGATTTTCGGAAGGCAATAAGATATAAAATCGATAAAGAAATCGAAATCCACCTCCTTTACTACTTTTTAAGGCTATACTTTAAAAGACCTTTCTTCTTTTTCTTTAACTCCTTTATTACCTTTTTGCCTTTATAAGAAACGGCATTATTATATAAACTATTTTTATTATACTAAAGAAATACGATGAAATAGCTAGAAACCGAGTAAGAAAATCTTAAAAACGATTAAAGAATTCCTAACTATTCCTCGTAATAAAGCCTCGGTCGAAAACGCCTTTCGTAAGGCTAAGAAATATAAATCTACTTCCGTAAATCTTTAATCGGATTTTTATTTCTTAGAAAACCCGGATTTAATAGATACTTTAGTATAGGCCGTAGCTGCAGCTAAAACGGCCCTTATTACTATCTTATAAGTACCCGCATAGATGTACCTATTAAATAATTTACTTATCCTTAATTACGGATGAAATAGCTATATTTATAACGCTTAAGACCGCTTTTTAAATTATATACTAATATAAGGCTGAGCTTAAGCGGGCTTCGGAAAGTCTTAAATTCTTTAATATAGTACCGTCTTTATACGAATTTCGACCGGATTCTTTAAGTTAAATAACGTTGCCTTTATACCGACTTTTTATATAAGCGTTACTTCCTTACTAAAATTATAATAAGTAAAAATTCCTGAAAATCCTTAAATAAGCAGTGGTTTTATAACTACTAAGAAAGTCTGCAAAACGCAGCTATTATATAAATAATATATTATTAAATATAACGAAATTAAAGTAGCTTCTCTTTTTACCTTAATTCTTTCTTTGTCTTTTTCTTCCTTAACGGAAGAAAAGAAAGAACTTTCTATAACTATATCTTTCCCTTTTCTTTAGCTTAAGTATAAAAGACTAAGACACCTTAATAAGTAGGCGTTGTGAAAGACCTTTTTTAATAAAGGTATATTTATTTTTACGTCTTTTACTATCCTAAACTACAAGCCTTAAAAGCCCGAGAAAGTAAAGAGAATTATATTATAAAGATAACTAGCTATAAAGGCTATAAGGCCTCTTTATCGGATTTTTTACAACCTGTTTTCGCTACCGGATTCTTAATATAAGAAGAAGGTTGCTTTCCTTATAAAGGACGATTTTACTAACTTAAACTTCTTTTATACCCTTCCGAATTTAATATCGAAGGAGCTTTTTAACTGCCTTAATAGCTTTTAAAGCTTTATATAAAGGCAATTTAACTTTACTATTTATAAAATTTATAAGGATAATAATAAAGCCTAATAAAAAGAATACTAAGAATTTATTACGGAATAAAGAATTATTAATAAACCTTCTGCCCCTTATATACTAGCCTAAAACGGCTTTATAAAGCGTGCTAAATGGGTAATTTCCTTAAAGGCTAGTATAATGCGAATTTTTTTAAATTTACTTATTACCTTTTAGCTAGAAATATAAAGAACGGCTACTTTCCTTTATAATAAGACGTCTTAAAGGACACCTTAAGGTCCTTAAACTTCTCTTACCGAGAAACTATAATCCTAGCTTATAGAGAAGAGTAAGGGAATTCCCTCTCTTTCCCTTTATCTTTTTACTATTTATATATACGGCTATAAACCTTACTCTTTAATAATAAAAGCTCTTAAGAATACCGTAAAAAAAGACTTTAAGCTTTAAGAAAATATAAAAGTTAGCTTCTTAGTCGGCTATAACTTTATAAATATTTATCGAATTTTTATTCTTTCTTAATAAGAGGTTTATAGGGTATAAGATATTACCTTTAACGAGCTGTCTTTCTTTATAAAGACAGTACCTATATAAGACCCCGTATTAATTAAAGAATACGTATTTTAACTATATATTCTAGATTATAATAATACTAGACACGACGATTTTTAAAGTACCGAAATTTAATCGTAAGACGCGATAAAAACAATAAAGTCGAATCCTCTTATTAATACATGGCTTCTAACTTTAAATTTCTTGCTAAAACCTTATGCTATAAATACGCAAAGTAGACTATTAAAGAGCCCCGAGGAGGCGCCTTTTAATAATAATTTTTTTAACGAAAACACATTACGTAATATCCTTTTAAATCGAGCTTTTAATCCGCCCGCCTTAAAGTATTAATTTCGACGGCATAACTAATATTCTTATAGCAGAAAACACACTAAAGAATATATAGGGCTAAGAGGATATAATAGAAACTCCTTAGGATCCTATTTTCGCCCTTAGACCCTCTTAAACTTCCCGATTTATAGGAAATTATACTGCTTTTACTACTTTTTTACCGCCCTCTTCCCCGCAGCTTTTATAGGCTGCATTTAACGCTTCTTTCTACGCTTTTTAGGAAAAGAAGATATATAGTAAAGATTTACTGCCCTTTCCTAAAATTAAGTCGGACTTATTAATATACAAATTCGGTAAAAAGTTTAAAGAAACCTAAAAAGTAAAGTAAAAAGCCTTATTTAAAAAGAAGACATTTTTCTTTAATTATATGCCTCTAAATTCAGTAACTACTAAACTTTTACCTTAAGCTTATATTTTTAATTATAAATTTAATAAGTATAGATATCTATAAAAATATAAGGCCTGCCTTTATATATGCGGAGACTAATAGCCTTATAATAATAAAGAGACTTATATAGCTACTTTAGTAGTAAGAAATTTTCGTATTCTTATAGCTATAATAGCAAAATTCGACTTTAAGACCCGATCCCTTAACGTAATTTACGTATTTACTAATATAAACTTTAACGAAAAGATCTATATTTATTTCCTAAATAGATTTAAGATGCTTAAATACGTATTATAGTTAGTAAAAGCCCTTTTCGGACTTTAATAGTTCCCCCTTTTTTAGTAAAAAAGAGCTTTCTTAAACTTTTATTTCCTTATAGCTTTAATAGTGCTTTAAAGAGCCTTATATCTTTACGGCGAATTTTATACTTACCTTTTTTTACATTAAAAATATTATTATTATATTTCGAAAGGAAGATAAAGAGGAAGCCGAAGACTTTATATCTTTTTTTAAAAAGACGTATTCCCTTATTAATAACAGCACCTTTACTTTCTTTTTAAGCCTATATATTATTAAAAACCGGTAGCTTTTAAAGCTATATATTAGCTAGTCTATATATATTAATAAAATACGTAATATGTATAACTTTAACCCTATTATTTTTTAAGAGTCCCCTTTTCCTATTCCTTAGACCTAAAAGAAAAATATAGCTACTATATTTAACGAAGAAATCTACTACTACTAATCTCTTATAAGGTTTATTAAATATTTAGCAATTTCTATAAGACTAGATATCTTTAAAGTCTTAAATACCCTCGCGGAATTTTTATAAATGCCCTCCCGGCAGTATAAGTAGCTAGTTAAGTCCCTTAATTCCTACCTTTATTTCTTATGCTATTTTACTATTAAGTGTTTTAATACTAAAGACCTAGAGCTACTTACTTATATAAATATAGCTTTTATAAACGACCTTAAAACTAAAAAGTCTAGTTAAGGATATGTTATAAGCCTTTTTAACGGACTTATCGCTTAGTTTACTAAAAAGCAATATATAGTTACTACCTCTTTTCTAAAAGCAGAGCTTTTAGCTCTCTTAAATATAGTCAAAGAACTTATCTCGATTTTACGCCTTTTTTTTAAAATCTCCCTCGAATTAAATATTCGAATCCTTGCGATTTTTTATAATAATTAATAGACTATACGCCTTATTACCTCGGAAATCCTAAAGATTAAAACGGCCTTAAAGCACGTTAAGATCTACAACTACTAAGCTAAGTAAGAATTCCTTTGGAACACATTTTCTATTGATTTTATCCACTTAAATTAATAAGTCGTAGATAGTCTTACTAAATTACTACTAAAACAACGCTTCCTTAAGTTTCGAAAGCAGCTTCGTCTTACTAATATTACGGACTTTTACCCCTCGTCTTCTATAAACTCTAACTTAAAATAGCTATTTAAGCTATCTAGGTCTTCCCCTTTTAATAAGGCTTGACTTAAGGGGGTATATTATATCTATTTCTTAATATAGCAGCAATAAGAGCAGTAGTAATAATAGTCGTAGTAGTAGTAGTAGTAGTAGCTATAGCACGAGCCTCCTTAAAGCTTCCCTTAATTTTAGCCTCCTTAAGGCTTCCCTTGATTTTTAGCTACGTATAGACTAAAAGCTATTTTACCTTTTAGTATATAGACCTTCTATAGACCTCCTTTTTTTTAAGAACTATTTATTATTCGTTGTTATTTATTAAACTATTTATTATTGCCTTTACTTATTCTTAATTACTCCTTGTTATTTATAGGTTATTAAATAGCTACTAAAATATTAAAATAAGAGTTTTACTACTTAATTATCTATTTCTGCCTTTTATCTATAAGCTAATTCTCTTTATAGAAATTACTCTCTTACTAAATGCCCCGAACAGGCCTTCTTTACGTTTAAGATAGACTATTAATAAAGATAACAAAAATACTCCTTATTTTAACTATAAAGGAGTAAAATATACTCTCCCGCAGCCTATAGGCTAAATACAGCATAAATAACATATAACATAAATACGCTAAAATATATGTTAAATCCGCTACACAATTCTACATACTATACATATCTTCTTATATTATTCCACCTATATATAAGCAAGATATAAGCAGATTAGGAAGAGGTGTGTATAGAGACTATATATATAATCCGTGCTAAGTCGCTACGCCACCTCGTATTCCTTACGGGATTAATCCCTAGGCTTATAAATATAATATTAACTTAATAATAGCTATTAGCCCACTATATATAACTACGCTAGATAGGGGGCTCTTTTCCAAATCACTTAAGTTACTTATAGCTTAGGATTTATCTATATAAGGAGGCCTTAGTCCCCCCTTTACCTTAAATAAACTATTAACCTTATATATATATATCTTACCTATTTCTTTACCTTTTTACACACACTTTATATCTCTATAATCCCCTTACTTATAGCTATAAGCCTGCTCTCTTTTATACCTATTTACTCCTAAATTAGTTATAAGCCCGGCTTCCTTTTAAGCCGGACTTACCCCCGACCCCTGCCGACGCTTTTCCGACTATCACGTAATCGGCAAAATCCAGCAAAATTCTTTCCCACCTTCTACGTAGTTGCGCTTACTAAGCGTACTTTCTCCGGAATTCTCCCGATATCTTATCGGACTCGGTTCTTTATTTTTCCCCTCTCCTCCTCCTTCCTATACCTTATATCTTTATAACTATATCTTTAGGACTATATTAAACATAAAAAACCTCATAAAAATCTTTCCCTTTATAACAACAGACGCACCTTCAAATACGATTTTCCTTATATTTTTCAGACCCTTCTTATTATATTCTTTTACTAATATTCTTTCGATTAATATTTCTTACCTCCTCTCTTTTTAATTAACCTTTATACCGAAATACCTCTTGGAAAATCTATAAAAAACATAGCTACTAAGAACGACTACTAATTTAGCAAGCTAAAAGGTTCTTCGAATTATTCCTTTTAGTTACTCCGAATAGAATCCGTTTTTATCTAAGAGAAAGCCGCTAAAGCCGTCTCTTAAGATCTATATACTAAATTAGCGGAAATCCTTGCCCTTATACGTCTTATAGTTAAGGATAGTCCTCTCCCTTAGATAAAACACTATACGACTGCAAAGTTAGCTTAAGAAGCTTTAAAAACCTTTTATAACCTAGTGAATTTTACCTTAAATTTTCTTCTTATAAAAGAACTATTTAATATAACCCTCGAAACCTATACTTCGATCGAGGCATATCTAAATAAGATAAAAGAGCTTTTTAATAAGCTAAATACACGAGAAATTAAAATCCCCGAGGTAGTAATTATTACCTAGATTTTAGAATGCTTAAATAGCTCTTATTCTAGCTTTATAACTAATATTTCTTAAGCTCTTCGAGATAACGCTTAAGCCTATACTTTAGAATTACTTTCTTCCTCTTTAATTAATAAGTTTAAAAGCATTAAAGCTTAAAAAGGTTCCTTTTCTAATTAGCTATTCTTTTTATATAGCAAAAAACCCGCCTTTTATAAGAATTATAAGAAAAAGGGCTATGCTATAAAAGGCTATTTTTAGCTTAAGGAAAATAAAGATAAGGTAAAGGTAGTAGGTTTTAAACTTAAAGCTTCTTCTTCTTCTACCTTTTCTTATAAAAGGCCCCTTCCGATTAGACCTTCTCGGGACTATTTAAATAGGAATAATAGGCGTTCTATGCATATACCCACCTTAAGAGAGTCTTCTTAAGAGAGAGTTTTAGTTACTAGAAAATTAGTAGTTAAAGGCCGAAAAAAGAGACGGGTTTCCTTCTTTAAATAGTCCTCTCCCTCTAATAAAGTACTTTATATTTCCGACTCCTTAGCTTAGGTAAATAACCCTCCCCTTCCCTTTATACCCTTTATACCCTTTATACCCTTTATACTCTCTATGCCCTCTATACCCTTTATACCCTTTATACCCTCTATACCCTCTATACCCTTTATACCCTCAATACCCTTAATACCCTTAATACCCTTAATACCCTTTATGCCCTCTATACCCTTTATACCCTTAATACCCTCTATGCCTTCTATACCCTTATTACCCTCTATGCCCTCTATACCCTCTATACCCTCTACCCCCTTTATATTTACTATACCTTTTTTATATACACCTCTTTTATATACCTCTTTAAAAGAGAAAAAGAAAGCTAATATAAGAACTATTATAGGACCTTTAAAGCCTCTTCTTTCCTCTATTTCTTAGGTTTTTTTTAAGGTAGATAAAAATATTATAAAAACAAAAAAAGGGAATATATACAACTTTATCTTTAATATATAGGCTTTTAAGCATATAGTATATATTAAATCACTCCTCTCTTCTTATAAAGATATATATATAACTATTACCTAAGGAAAGGCGTCTTTTATTATAGTTAAAGGCGCAGGGAATTGATATTTTAAATTTCCTAATAGCAACATACGCTATATATTAAAGAACTATCTTTATATACTATAAATTAGTGTTAATATAATAGGCCAATTATCTCTTTCTAATACCTTTAATTTCATAAGTAAAGATAATATCACTCTCCTAA